>WTXE01000523.1:0-15897 GCA_022496225.1 Russula aff. rugulosa BPL654 | reverse complement strand
TGCTACTGGTAAGTTTTCTCCCTCCCCCTCGAGCTGAACTGACGTCCCGAAATAGACGTTTCGCTCGACAGTAACATTGCCTGGGCCAGGCCAATACACTCTGTGGGCTTTGGTGTCGACATCAAGTCCTAGCCATCGCGCCTCGCGCGCGCGTGGATGCAACTTCGACCCATCGGTGCTGTGCACCAGGACAGGGAGTCCCCACGATCTGAGGGCGAGAGGTCAGGTGGCCGACCGTACAGGGCCTCAAATGGCGTCTTGCCATCGAGTGCTCGGGTCGCCGTTCGATTCTTTAGCCAGGTGGCATGTCTCAGTGCCTCTCCCCATAACGACCTGGGTAGGCCGCTCGTGTGTGTAACTGCACGGATGCGCTCTAGCAGAGTGCGGTTCAGACGCTCCGCGACGCCATTTAGTTGAGGTGTGTCGTGCGGCGTCAGCTTCCTCGCTGTGCCCGCCTTGGCCAGGTGCTCATCAAAAGCTTTGCTCATAAACTCCCCCCCACGATCCGAGCGCAAGACCTTGATTGCCTTGCAGTGGTGTTGGGTCATCGCCCATGCCTCAAAGGACTTATAGGACTGGAGAGCTTCGTCCTTTGTGCGGATCATGTATGTGATCGTGAACCTAGTCGCGTCGTCTGTGAAGGTGACAAAGTATCGTCGTCCTTGGCGCGAGGCGATTGGTGACGGTCCCCATACATCAGTATGCACTTCATCGCCGAAATTCTTAGCGGGTGGACTGATTCTCATTTTAGGAATTGGGAGGCGAGTGGCGCGCGCGTATATGCACACGTTGCAGTCTCTCTCTTGTGATTCTGGGTCCAATTTGATCCCTACGACGGCGCCACTCTCAACAAGTTTGCGCGCGCTCGCGGCTGCGATGTGGCCCATTCGGCGATGCAGCTCCATGATCGACACCGGCTCAACAACATAGGCCGAGTCTGATGCATCATGCACGACTTTGTACAGGCGCCCTTGGGTTCGTGGGATGCGGCCTACTCGTATTCCCTGAGGAGATACAAGGTCCATGTGGCCTGCTCCGATATGGGTGTGATACCCCTCTTGGTCCAGTGCTGCGATCGACACTAGTGTGTATCCGACCGCTGGAGCATGAAGGACTCCGTGCAAGGTTAGCTCCGACTCAGTGCCATCCTCGTTTGGCACTTGGACCACTAGTGTGCCGCGTCCCACAGCCGGAAATCGTTGCTGGTTGGCGGTGTTCAGGTAGACTGGTGGTGACAATGGTGCGTAGGAAGTGAAATCAGACTTGTAGGGACTGATGTGTCGTGTTGCGCCCGAGTCGTATAACTCGACGCGAGTGCGATCGTAGGTCTCATCTTCAGGTGTGATGACCGCTCCGAACCACTCTTCCTCGCTGAGGAACGGTTCCTCCCCCTCCTGATGCGGCGCGTTATCGATTAGATCAGGTGCACCCAGCATCGGGTCTGGTTTCGCGTTGACGATTGGTGCAGGGACGACAGCCTCTTCGACCATCCAAAATCCATCACCCTCGAAGTCATCCACGGCCGTGATAGCATTCGCTGAGCCCACAGGCTTGTTTTCCGGTTTCTGGCTTGTGCTCGACGTCTGCGCGGCCTTCGTGCCAGCGCTCTCGTCTTTCTCCTTTTTAGGGGAGCGGCACTCTCGCGCCCAGTGTCCGGCCTTGCCACAATTGAGGCAGTTGCCCTTTCGGCGGTTTTTCTTTCCTCCTTCGGAACCTGTGGCCGCTAGGGCCTCGTCTGTGGTCCCGTCTTTCTTCCCTCCCTTTTGTCCCTATGCGCGTCGGCTCTTCAACCGCTCGGCCTCTTCATTAATCTGATTAATAAGAGCATCGAGGTTGACTGAGGTGGCGTTGTGGACGATGAGAGCTGAGGAAAGGAGGTGCGACGCAAATGTCGCCAAGTCACTAGGGATGCCGCGGAGTATGGTACGTTCGTACTCCTTTTCGGTGACAACTACACAGGCGGCAGCTAACTCTTCCCTTTTGTAACACAGATTGGACACATCAGGAAAAGATCATCTGCTGAAAATGGCTTAAAAGTCCTTAAAATGGCTTTTTAGCGTTCCAAGAGCTCTCAAGCTAAATAAGCCATATTTTTTGTTTTTTTTTAAGCATAACTCAGTCAATTCTTGTCCAATTTGCATGCTTGAGGCTCATTTGAATCGCATTGAAAACTACGTCATGAATACATAGAATTTGCAATATTCCACATTTCACCATTTAAGCTAAATAAGAGGAAAAGCAGATGGATCTTTTGCTGATGCAGGAACTCCCGGACGTCCCCTCCCTTGGCACAGCGCATCTCCAGAAACGTCTGGTGGAGATCTGCTTGCGCGTACGAACTTTTTGCCTGGTATTCACTGGTGACCATGTCCCAGTGCTCCTTCATCGTGTCACAGCCACTTAGGCGCATGACGGTCGTGTCGGGGAGGCGTTGAGATAGCAGGTAAGTGGCTACTTGGTCGTCGTAGTCCCATTTTTCCATCTTTGTTGTCTCTTCCGTGGTTGGGTGAGCGGGGTCCACGGGCACAGGGCGAGCCTTGTCGCCTGTGAAGAAGGCCCAGCGTCGCGTGACTTTCATCGCATCACGGAAACACTTTTGGAAGATGGCCCAATTCGAGCCATTCGGTTCAAGATGGGGGATGACTGCTGAGAGTTTCTCAATAGAGGTGGTGGGTTCGGGTGTGGGGGTAGACATAGCGGTAGGAGGACTAGGGGTAGATCTGGAGGCTGAGGCTGATGCAGATGTACTAGCTTACTGGGCAGGGCCCATAACCTGATGCAATACTAGAAGGTAGTACGAGTGAGTGAAAGCGGGCGCGCGCGAAGGATCTAGATTAGATGGACAATCTCAGTGGTCGCGCGTGCGGCACGATAACTGAGGGAGCCGTACTATTACTGTAGCTCTTTTATATGTACTCTATCGGGCTCGATGCCCAGCGGTTGGGTATGCTAGTGACTGTATAGTAATATGGTATATACTCGATCTCTCGTCCGTTAAGCACGGCTTTGGATGCTGCTAACTGCATGCACATACGCACGCGGCCGTACTGTGCTCCGGTACTCCGACGGGCGCTCCAACATTTGCTTCCGTTATTTGCATCCGCGCTCGACTTCAACATCCATTACCATGCATCATCCCCTCTGGTCTTCATTACCATCATCGTCTCTATCCTTTACTGTATTCAATCATCGTCACATCATCCTGTTCTTGTGCCCTTAATCGCCTTTCATTATCCTTATTATCCCTTCTCATAAATCGCTCTCGCAGAGTCTGAATCGCACTGTGGGTTCAACCATCTCTGGGTATCCCTGCCCATCAACACCATTGACTAACCACATCTACTTGCTCGCTCCCTACCGCTCTCTTTGACCCGACCTGCCGCTCTGCACCAATGGCTTCTTTCGACATACTTCCGCACACGGACACACCACGAGATTCGATCCGAACCATAATCTTTCGCCGTTCCCGAATTCCAAGACAATCTGTGGCGCAACGACCCCCCTGTCCCTGCGTGAGTCGAAACTCTTCCCTAACTATTTTGATCACATCACTCGTCCGCCTCCACCTCTGCAACGGGATCCGGACGATGACTGTGATTCACCCTTTGACCCTCTTTTATTGCCTTCACCTCTCTCACATCTGCGTGGCGCGCTGTCAGACACCACCCCAAGCCTGTACTGACATCGAAGACCGCGTTTGATGGCCTTAGCGAAATGAACTTGTGGCGTGAATTAAACGCCAGCCGTTCAACGTTCAGCTTTCACTCTCTCACTTTCCGACCGCAACAAGGTAGGTCTTGCACTGTTCAGTGAATTTGATTCCCTGGGTTCATGCGCCCCTTCACGCATTCAGCCACTGGCAGGCACCTCCAGATAAATTGCACCCGACACTGTCCTCGTGGCCAGAGAACATAAACAAGTTAGATGTCCTCATTATTGTAATCGCCTACAGGAACTTGCATATTCTGCCCTTACAGACCACCGATCTCGGCTGTTGAGTAAAGTGGTGGCGTTGCGGGCAACGTTAAGAAGCGAGTCAACACCCGTGACACCTATCACTGATAGAGGTGGGAACTTCTGTTTTCTGCTCATCAGGGTTGCGACGGTGCAAATCCATGTACAAGAAGGCCTTGGCTTTAGAACAGAAGACTACGTCTGAGTTGAACACTCTGCTCGAGACCCTCTCGTCCCGTGTGGCAGACATAGATGGTCCTTCTTATGATGCACCCATCGGCGTAGTCCATCCACAAGAACTCGGCGAATAAATGTGCCTGGGAGAAAACATGCGACGAGCGAGCCAGTGCATCATGATGACCATGATCATCATCGCTCGTCACTGGCTTTCATGCACTGTGGATCATTAAGGCGATGGATGACGATCTTGTCTGTTTTTCGTAATCATCAGGAAATCCCAAACCGCCAAGTTTGACTGAATTTATCCAACCTACGCAACTCGACATTATTTTAGCAAATTTTAGCAATTCGACTCCAATTTATTATGGCCAGCACAAATTATCATAAACTTACTTCAATTTGACTCCAATTTATTATGACCAGCGCAAATTATCATAAATGTACTTCAATTAGACTGTATTTATGACAAGTAAATATAGATTAATGACTATGCATGATTTGTCGAAATAGGTGTCTATCAGTGAAATCATTGAGAAAGAATGTACCACACTCATTTAAGACATTGCCGCTCATCCAATTAACTGGTGCTGCTGGTCCAAAGCGAGGAATAAGATGTACACTCCGTTGCACATCCGTCAATGGTACTGCATTTGCTGCTGCCGTTGTAACTTAAGTTAAGTTAAGGTAGGCCGCAAGCAGATATGGCCACATCACATGATGTGACGGTCACAGTGGGGCAACGGGCGGACTATTGAAACAAAAATGACGATGACCGGGATTTGAACCCGGGTCCCCCCACTGCTCCAAAATATACAGTGGCTCAAAAAACCGTCCCAATGTTTTGCTGTTTTGGAAAGATGAGCTGACAACAAATCAGGAAAATTCCGTAAAACTAAGAAAATAATACCTATTATAGAATAGCATCTTAGCTTTCAAACAAGCCTAAGATCACGTGATTTGGATCAGAATTGATGTTGTTATAGGCAAAATAAAAAGCTGTATCATTGGGACAGTTTTTTGACCCTTTTATTTTGTAGTAATGTTTCATGAATAGAGACACCAATTTACATCCCAGTGGGCTGAAATTGAGCATGGGCATAGTGTGACCTATAGCAAACTCAAATCAGGTGCAAGTTACCCAAAACAGTTTGCTCCTTCTCTCCTATTACCATTACAAACACCTTTATTCTCATTAACTTCAATACATCATTTCTCTTCTTTAGGCTGACCACCCACATCAAATGGCAGTCAGAATAGCACTTGAAAGCATTTTAGTAAACTCTAGCATTCATTAAAAATACCTATCTCACCTATTAAAGCCCTTTAAAGATCATTATACAAAGCTTTCTAAGAGTAAAATATACTAAACAGCTTATTTTCTTATGTTTAGAGAAGTGTAAACAGCTCTAATAAATTGCCAAAATGCTTAAATCAATTAAGGACACTAGTGTCTTTAACAATTTGAGCATTACTCCCAGCATATCAAGCCCTATGGCACAAATACCTCTCTAAAGTTGCTATAGGTCATTCTTGTCAAACTTAGCTAATGAATAGCTCAAGAAATAAAACCGCTAAAAATCTGAAAATATTTGTGAAGATAGATGTGATTAAACCACTAGGGGTACTCTGCCAACTCTAAGCAATCTAATCAGCTGTTCCTGATATATTAAGCTGGCTAAGTCTGGCTAAATGATATACTCTAACTTTGAAAGGGTATTTGTGCCATAAGGCTTGGTATACTGGGAGTAATGCTCAAATTGTTAAAGACACTAGTGTCCTTAATTGATTTAAGCATTTTGGCAATTTATTAGAGCTGTTTACACTTCTCTAAACATAAGAAAATAAGCTGTTTAGTATATTTTACTCTTAGAAAGCTTTGTATAATGATCTTTAAAGGGCTTTAATAGGTGAGATAGGTATTTTTAATGAATGCTAGAGTTTACTAAAATGCTTTCAAGTGCTATTCTGACTGCCATTTGATGTGGGTGGTCAGTCTAAAGAAGAGAAATGATGTATTGAAGTTAATGAGAATAAAGGTGTTTGTAATGGTAATAGGAGAGAAGGAGCAAACTGTTTTGGGTAACTTGCACCTGATTTGAGTTTGCTATAGGTCACACTATGCCCATGCTCAATTTCAGCCCACTGGGATGTAAATTGGTGTCTCTATTCATGAAACATTACTACAAAATAAAAGGGTCAAAAAACTGTCCCAATGATACAGCTTTTTATTTTGCCTATAACAACATCAATTCTGATCCAAATCACGTGATCTTAGGCTTGTTTGAAAGCTAAGATGCTATTCTATAATAGGTATTATTTTCTTAGTTTTACGGAATTTTCCTGATTTGTTGTCAGCTCATCTTTCCAAAACAGCAAAACATTGGGACGGTTTTTTGAGCCACTGTATGTCAGGTGCTCTAACCACTGAGCCACTCAACCCTGGGTCAGACTGACCTCATGCACAGTTATATTCTAGTGCAATGCATCGACATGGGCATCAGTTGTAACGAAATGTAACGCTTCGTTCATGTGATGTAGTCGTGGTCGCGTTGGTCACGTGAAAATGTTTCGTTGATCGATTTTATGTTTACCAATGGTGGCCTGTCGCTTTGTTCTTACACTAACTTACCATCTACTGTACTGCATCCGCATCCCTTTCCCCGTGGCCGCCAATGCTTCTGGGCACCGAGTCCTCTCTCCTCGTCGATGTCAAGTCCTTATGATACAGTGACCTCCGACAGTCCAGTATCTCAACCCCGACTTCGCCCATCGACCCCAATGTGTCTTCTGTTGGCACGCTCGAGGTTCCTAATCGTTTACCTCTCTCCACCTGACAATACGCATACATTTTAGCCAGTACACCATCCATCCTTCGGCCGATTCGGCCTATGCTGTAGGATCTGTTCCATCCTATGCACACGATTGGCCCTGTGATACTACTGGTGGAATACTCACACACAGTAGGCATTTCATCGACGCGTATGGCCGCGTTTGCAACCTTCGTGGGTGAGCCTCTCTGGTAACTGCAAGGCGTATGACTCTTCGTGAATATTGCCCTTTGCGACCCGACTTTTCTTACGTTATGCCGTGTTCTGCAGCCCAGTTAACGACAACACTGGCAATGCCACGTTCCCTACTGATGCGGAGTTCGTCACTTTCGTTGGACGTCCGTTCCCGTTGGATGAGGCGTTGCAACATTTCGTGCGACTCCGACGTTGGGGTTCCCCACGCAGACAAGGACAAGGCTGACTTTATCCTTTCCGCTCCTTCACCTACCCACAGCTCCCGAGATGGTCCACCCTCCAAGTGAACGATGATCAGCATCAGGAAAAGATCCATCTGCTTGAAAATGGCTTAAAAGTCCTTAAAATGGCTTTTTAGCGTTCCAAGAGCTCTCAAGCTAAATAAGCCCATATTTTTTGTTTTTTGTTTTAAGCATAACTCAGTCAATTCTTGTCCAATTTGCATGCTTGAGGGCTCATTTGAATCGCATTGAAAAGGGCTACGTCATGAATACATAGAATTTGCAATATTCCCACATTTCACCATTTCAAGCTAAATTAAGAGGGAAAAAGCAGATGGATCTTTTGCTGATGAGAGCGACCTCGACGTGGTCACCACAGTAGCCTTTACAGCGGACAGCCCGCTACCGCGCCTCAGTGGCAGCCTGCTCCCTCGGCGAGCTTTGCATGGTCTCAAAAGTCGCCAACGACCGAGCTTCTCGCCACAACAGGTGACTTGCTACGTGTGTTCGAGTGTACAAGCAATGCACCCACCATGGCTTCCCCCTTCGTTGGGTGACAACCGAGTTCGGGCGGACACCGCCTCTCCCTAAAAGCAACTTTATCAGGGTAAGTTTTTTTCTCATTATCTTCTGTACGCAGAGCTCTCAACACGCCAGTATCTCTGCAGCAATCTAAAGTACAGGGCCAACGTGGTGGGGCCCCGCTCACCAACTTTTCATGGAATGAGAAGACTTCTAGGCTCGTAATCACATCTTGATCGATACCACATGTACGCTTTGGAATCTGGACACGTCGATGGCGGTGACGCAGTTTATTGCACACGATCGTGAGGTGTACGACGTCGCGTGGTTGCCCAACTCGACGGTCATCTTCATGTCTGTCGGTGTGGACAGCTCGCTGCGCGCGTTCGATCTGCGGAGTCTTGAACACAGCACCATTCTCTACGAGATGCCGCCCCCAAAGACCAACCTCCGACGGGCCGGCCACCATCGTCGCCGCTGCTGCACATCACTTTCAAGCCAGGCGACCCCAATTACATAAGTACCTTCCACCAGGACGGCTCGGACATCCAGATACTTGACATGCTTATGATTATTATTTTTTCTGTTCTCAGGGTTCTGTTGTCTCTGCCAGCTTTCACCCGTGGTCCCACGGCACACGGACGCAGAACGTCGCCGCAGACGTGCATCGTGCGCCTGCCTCGGCCACATGGAGAACCTCCGAAACAACATCCGTTCAAAATCGCTGCCGAAGTACCACCGTCTGATGGCAGATTTATATAAAGCAGCATTGTGAGTCACACTTACTCAACTCTTGACCTGTGTTAATTGCCCTTGCCAGTTCTGGGACTCGGGTTAATCAAAGCGATCTTGGGCAGGCAGGCATTGATATTGATGGCATGTCGGAGTAGTATAAACGATGCAAGAAGTAGTATTAGCATGTTAATATACAGAATTCTATCATTGCTACACACTGAAATGGGCGGAAAAAAGACAAATTGACTCAAATTGACTCAAATACTCGAGGAGCCATTGTCGAAAGGCAATTTAATTATCATAAATGCATACAAATTTACGAGTATTATATGGCAAATATGAACGTCTAACATTATATTTGCCCAAATTTACACAAGCGACTCAAACCAATCAAACCGGTCAAATTACCATAAATATGAGTAACTCACGCTAGACTTGTACAAAGTTGCCAATATGGCTTTTCCTGATGCTCTGGGGTCAAGCTGGTCAAGAATGATCACGGAATCCGATACTGTATATGGGGCTGGTAATTCCACTGATACATAATATTCTAGCGACGATATAATCGGCCGAGCAGTCGGCTGCTCGCACTCAGTCAATCCTTGAACATATGATGCGCCCACTCCCCGATAGCCGTCCAATAGGCCGCCACCGCACCGAGGGCAAGCACAGTCAACCCAATCTCTTTTGTCATGGGTTTTTCGTAGAACTTAGGCTTCCTGTCCAGCATATCATGCGTTACCGCGGTATAAGGCCCGGTTGTTGATCCCTCCGCTGTCAAATCGTGCACAGGCACTGGCGTATCCGTCGCCGACGAATGGTACGATGGCGTCGACGCCCCCGTAATTGGATCGGACACAGGCGCAGCCCCGTCCACCGCTGACAAAGGGTGTGCAAACGTCGATGCCTCCGTTGTCAAATCTTGCGCAGACACTACCTGCCCGTCTGTCGCCGACAAGTGGGACGGAGGTGCCGACCCGTCGGACACGCTCGAAGGCGCCGAAACCTGAAAAGGCGCAGACCCTTCCAAGGCCAACGAGTGTGGAGGTGATCCGTCCGACGACGAATATTGTGAAGGTGTTGTCCCGCCCGATACTGTATTAGTGCCCCGTGGTATAGGAGCCGCGAACACGGGGTTGAGAACGGAAAGGACAAGAAGGGTTTGGGAAATTTTCTTATACAGATGCATTTGTGGGATGTGTGATGTCGGTTATACGTTGATTGGTCGCGAAGCCAGTGAATGTACAGCCGTCAGAAGAATGGGAAGGAACACGAAGCCTAGAAAAGAAAAAACGAAGGGAAAGGGGCTAAAATATGATGGATTAAGCCTGTAACTGGTACTCGAAGGAAAAGGCACACGCACTATCCAGTACCCCGTAACTTCAAGTGAGCGCAGAATACAGTGAAAGAAATTGACAAACATTTATATTTGCATTGGTGCGGGAAGTACCAGTGGTCATTTGCGATTGATGGCCACCGTTAATGCGCACAAGATCACGGACCATTGATATTGGCCACGTAGAAACCTTGATACCAACAAAACGTAGCCGCGGATCCAGTTGTACAATACATGCTCACCGCATCTCAACATGTGCCTTCGAAGCGCAATTATTGCGAGCGTAGTTGTGAGCGCAGAGAGCTAACCTCCGGCTAAGGGTGAAAGGCCCAGACAAACAGCATAGGACGCAAGGCTGAGGGCAATCTTCATTGCTCTGGTGACATTGCCGACCCGTGGGTGAGTAGATGGACGTTCGATTACGGCACGTGCTCTAGTCACCTTTATTTTTATTATCCAACAACTTCTTCAACCCCAATTCACCTACTACAATATAACAACACCGATTCCCGCAACTGTTTTCGCTGCCGTCCAATTTATGTCTGCGATATTATGACGTATCCCTCGCTGACAAATGGGACGAAGGTGGCGACTCGGACCCGCTCGATGGCGTCGAATCTTGCCAAGGCGCAGACCCTCTCAAGGTCTTTCCCTGTACTGTGTCAGTGCCCCGTGGTATAGGAGCCGCGAACACGGGGTTGAGAATAGAAAGGACAAGAAGGGTTTGAGCAATTTTCTTATACAATACAGATGCATTTGTGGGATGTGTGACGTCGGTTATACGTTGATCGGCCGCGAAGCCAGTGAATGTACAGCCGTCAGAAGAATGGGAAGTCTAGAAAAGAAAGGAATGGGGCTAAAAATATGGTGGATTAGCCTGTCACACTCAACCTAGTAACTTACTCGAAGGAAAAGGCACACGCACTATCCAGTATCCCGTAACTTCAAGTGAGCGAATACTGTAAGAGAGTGATGTATGAGAAATTGACAAGCGGTTTAATATTCGCATGAGCCAGGGAAATTGAATGCCAGCGATTATAGTAATGGCTACCGTTGATGCTGCACAAGATCAGTGCACACTGCCATTAATATCGGCAACGTAAAAACTTCATCATACCGCTTTCATGCGGGAACGCCGCAATACAAATGCAAAGACATTTCAACATGAGGTGGCCGCGGATCCAGCTCAGGCTGTACGATACATGCTCACCGCATCATGTACCTTGGAATTGCAATTATATGCGTCATGATAACGACGACCAAGCATTGTCCTTTGAAATACATCCGAGGCATGACGATCGACTCACATCGTTTTTGGTGACATGGCACGTTACAACACGAGAGGACTTTAATCGGCCGAGCAGCCGGCTGCACGTGATCTAGTCATCTTTGGGTAACTTGTTCTCCATCCCCCATAAACCTACTAAAATAAGACCGGCTCCCGCCAAACCCCCCGCAAGTTTTTTCGTTAGGATCCATTTCATGTCCGCGGTATTATAATCGTTAGAATACGCCGAAAATGGGACGAAGGTGGCGACTCGGACCCGCTCGATGACGCCGAATCTTGCAAAGGCGCAGACCCACCCAAGGACAACGAATCGCGTGGAGGTAAACCGTCCGGGGACGACGACTGATATTGCGAAGGTGTTTTCATGGTTCCGCCCTGTACTGTGTCAGTGCCCCGTGGTATAGGAGCCGCGAACACGAGGTTGGGAATGGAAAGAATAAGAAGGGTTTGAGTAATTGTCTTATACAGATGCATTTATGGGATGTGTGACGTCGGTTATATGTTGATCGTTCGCGAAGCCAGTGAATGTACAGCCGTCAGAAGAATGGGAAGTCTAGAAAAGAAAGGAACAGGGCTAAAATATGGTGGATTAGCCTGTTACAACCTAGTTCTCGAAGGACAAGGCACACGCACTATCCAGTATCCCGTAACTTCAAGTGAGCGAAGAAGAGAGTGATGCATGAGAAATTGACAAGTGATTTATATTCGTATGAGCCAGGGAAATTGATTGCCAGCGATTGATGGCCACGTAAAGACTTTAATATACCACTTTCATGCGGGAACGCCGCAATACAAATGCAAAGACATTTCAACCTGAGGTAGCCGCGGATCCAGCTCCACTGGCAGTACGATACATGCTCATGATCACTGCGTCTTCATTGCCCTCAACACAAGATCCGACTCGACTCTGGTGACCATGGCCGGTGACCATGGCCCGTGGCCTGGGTACACGGTCGCTCGATTAGGCAACGTCCAGGCTTCTGCTGCCTGAGTCTTTTGAATCCAACTGCCCACTAGTACTGTCGCCTCGTCCTCGTCCTTGCCTCCTCGTCCCCTCGTACTCGCCCTCCTACAGAAGGTTAATGCTGAAGTTCCAAGTGCTGTAGAGACGAAGAAAAGGAGATGTGGCCCTGATCAGCAAGAAATTCATCCCGGACTTCCCTGCATCTTGTGCCAGTGGGTGTTTCTTTTAATTATAACAAATACGTGCGATTTACTCGATGGTAGTTGCAAGGCCCCTTCGTCACAGAAATCGGTGGCATGACTCAAGTGACCAGAGGTGGCGGAGTGTTTTCGAACTACTTTGAGCGCCCGTGACGATACCAGGACGAAGCTGCCTCGTCATACCTCCAAAACATTGGTAATCAGCACTCTAGCCTCTTTAAGTGTGCTCGTTGGCTTTGAAAATGGGAATCCCACATTACTGACAAATACTATGCTGGACGTGCCAGTGGGTACTCATATCTTCGCTCAAGCGGCTTACTTCCAGATTGTACACGCTAGAAAATCAGGAGCGTTGACGGCACGAGCTGCTCAGCACCGGTACATTTCCCTCGTGATCGGGCTCATTATATTTATGGCAGACCGCAGCAGGCGTCAATCCCCCTCCTAAACGACTATTTGATCTCAAAGGGCAAACAAATCACCACTGGGCTTCCTTAATCTCTGATTTATTCTACTGGCGGGATGGATTTTAACGATATCACCTCTGGCTCAAACCTTGCGGATAACTGGTCTCTAGAGCTGGTCATTTCGAAATAGGATGGAAGCTCGCATGTCATTAGAATTTTTTGGGGGGTTTGAATTTGTATCAGTCGATGTAGAACCAGCGACATGAACGAAGCCGTCAATTCTGACTATCACATTGAGGTGTCGATGGACGAACAATACCCACGCCCTGTGGTACTGTATATTAATTAGGATATAAAGCCATTTAAAGGTGTAGCTGGTGAGGCAAAGGTCTCAGAAGATGCTGATAGGTGTCTGGGGTCAAGCCAGTCAAGCAAGATTGATCGATTGCCAGTGATCGCGGAAATAGCTGGCGGAATTCAATATATAGGGCCGATAATCCCGCTTATACATACATAATAATCTAGCGACTGTCGGGATACTTTTCCACGAACTTTTTATGCAACCAGTCTGAGAAAGCAAACGTGCCGACTGTGAGACCAGCGACGGCAGCCAGACCCCCCGTATATTCCGCAATTTTTTCCAGGACAGGGATAGATAAGCCGTTGGGCAGTATGTCATGCGCTACAGTGGCATGACTTGAAGTGTCGGTTGTTGATACCTCCGCTGTCGAATCGTACAAGGACGTCGATGCCTCCGTAATTCGATCGGACTCAGGCGCAGGCCCGTCAGCCGCTGACAAAGGGTGTGCAAACGTCGGTGCCTCTGTTGTCGAATCTGGCTCAGGCGCAGGCCTGTCCGCCGCTGACAGAGGGTGTGTAAACGTCGGTGCCTCTGTTGTCGAATCGGGCTCAGGCGCAGGCCTGTCCGCGCTGACAGAGGGTGTGTAAACGTCGGTGCCTCTGTTGTCGAATCGGGCTCAGGCGCAGGCCTGTCCGCCGCTGACAGAGGGTGTGCAAACGTCGGTGCCTCTGTTGTCGAATCGGGCTCAGGCGCAGGCCGTCCGCCGCTGACAGAGGGTGTGCAAACGTCGGTGCCTCTGTTGTCGAATCGTGCGCAGGCACCCGCCCGTCCGTCGCCGGCAAATCGGACGAAGGTGACGACCCGCTCGAAGGCGCCGAAGCGGCCGAATCCTGCAAAGGCGCAGACCCTTCCAAGGACAACGAATCGTCTGGAGGTGATCCGTCCGACGAGTCGGACGACGACGGATATTGCGAAGGTGTTCCCCGCCCGGTGGTGTGCCCCGTGGTACTACAGGAGCCGCGAACACGAGGTTGAGAACGGAAAGGACAAAAGACTTTGAGCAATTTTCTTATACAGATGCATTTGTGGGTGTGTAGGTCGGCTATACGTTGATTGGTCGCGAAGCCAGTGAATGTACAGCCGTCAGAAGAATGGGAAGGACACGAAGTCTAGAAAAAACGAAGGGAAAGGGGCTAAAATATGATGGATTAGCCAGTAACTGGTACTCGAAGGAAAAGGCACACGCACTATCCAGTACCCCGTACTTCAAGTGAGCGCAGAAGACGTGAAAGAAATTGACAAACATTTATATTTGCATTCGTGCGGGAAGTACCAGTGGTCATTGAGCTGACGGCCACCGAGATTGGCCAGTCTGAGATGTTTGGCCAATAACTCAAACGCCTGTCATTGCGATTGATGCACCGATGCCAAATCATGACATTGATACTGCCAAGTAACCCTACTAGTTACCAATCAAACGTACCGCGATCTCTCGGCTTTAATGCAATGCTCACGCATCTGAACACGTGCTTGGAATCGCATTATTGCGAGCTAACCTCTGGCTAAGGTGAAAGGCCCAGGCAAACAGCATAGGACGCAAGGCTGCCCGGCTGAGGGCAATCTTTATGCTCTGGTGACATCGCTGGCCGTGGGTGAGTATATGGGCGCTCGATTAGGCAAACCCGTCCACATTCGGGCTTCAAGTTCTGTTGCCCATTAATATTGTCGGTCGCCTCGTCCTCGTCTCGCCTCCTCGCTTCCTCGGACGTCGCCCTCCTACAAAAGGTTTATGCTGACGTGCTAGTGCTGTACTAGCGGCAGTTAGTGCTTCTTTCTCGGCTTGTCGCGGGGAAATGCGCGCGTTTAGATACATAAGCGGATACCTTTTTTTTTTTCATCTTTGAAGTTAACTACTATCACCCGTGGGGAGTTGCAAAATTTTACGCAAATTGTGAATAGCAAAAGATCAAGGGCACCTTTTTTTTATCGGACTTCTGGAACAAGTAGGATAATCTCTGAACTAAACGGCTGAAAAATTATGACTTGGATAGAGTGTGAAGTAAACGTGTCGGAGGAAAGCCGGACAGCCCTATCCAAAAATCAGGGAGTTGCAAAATTTGTGTCACGGAGTGTCACACAGCCGATTGTATAACGCCTCGTTCAGAAAGCGCGTGGTGTCATGTTCAGCAAATCAGCATTGAGCGGACTCTCAATTCCGCAGGGCCAAGTTTCAAAATGTCACGCAAATTCACTGATGTCTTTGTATCTTCGCTGTATGTACACCGGATGACTTGAGATTCTAAAATACGGTTGAATAGCATATGTAAATTATGTACTGATGTTTTTGCACCATAGGGTGAAATTCTAGGTTCAGCCGAGACCAATTTCCTTTGAAATTGCACACTGCAGCACAATGCTCACGAAATCGCAAGGCTAAAACATCGTTCTCTCCCATTTTCTAGTGAGATCCTTCAAGTATTACTATCTAGCATATTGTGCCAAAAATAATCGGAATAGCCAGTGTTCCGATCTCTTAGAAAACTGAATTTTGCAACTCCCCACCGTTTTGCAACCCAGAACACGTGATAGTACCGACGTCAAGCACAATCTCCCTTTCAGGCCCATGAATTTACAGTCCCCTGATTTGGGATCATTTGGCTAACTGTTGAGTCATCATGTTGGCCATCCGTGCTGTCCGTTACAGTCCCTGCCGCCCCTCTCAGGCTTGGTCTCGCCAAACCCTTTCTGACCACGCATCAGTAAAAT
>WTXE01000522.1:0-15910 GCA_022496225.1 Russula aff. rugulosa BPL654 | reverse complement strand
CCTCATCACAACCGTATGCTTTCGGTGTGAGCTTGATGACAGTGTGGAGAGGAATCTTTACGTAGGGCAAATCGACCTGAGGAAGGTTGTGGAAGTAGGCGTAGCTATAACGAGTAAGGTTCCAATTGCATTCATCCACAAAGCAAAAACATAGCTGCACGCACAGACATCGGAGAATGGCCTGTCACAAACAAAATGAGTTGAAAACCAAGGTCGATCAGGTGAGTGTCACCACTTGGTGTCCCACAACGAGCACGTTCTCTTGTCTTTCGAGCTCCATTATCACCGGTTCCAGTCGAGCGACAACGTCACGGTACATTCGCCCCTGCATCATGATTTGCCTGTCAAACTTCGGCATAGATCACCGAAAGCGGCGCAACGAACCGCGATACCGATAATTAAATTTATCATCGTCTCGGTTAGCAAAATCGTCTGGGTACGCCCGCTACACGTGGTGGTGACACCCGTCATTTCAAATGTTTCAACGTATCAAAATATTTCGTACCTCGATTTCCTCATACGTCATCCCATCACAGACACCCGCATCGAGTTCATCCAGTGACTTCCAAGTCAACTTGGGATAGTCCAGGTATTGCGACGTCTGGATTGTGCGTTTGAGAGTGGATGTCCATACCTGGCACAGGGGGTCACCATTACAATGGGAGGGTATTTTAAGGGCTGGCAGCTACAGTCAGTGGCGCATCGCCAATATTGTCTTTGATGAGGTCTGGCAGCGCCGTTGCGTATCTAAATCCACGCTCTGACAGGTCTGAATCTCCGCCGATTTTACCCTCCACGTTGAACTGGCTCTCGCCATGCTAGACAACAACAAAATCCGAGGGTTTTTCAGCGGGGATAAAGTCCGTGACGTACTCTGGAAAAGAATATACTGCGTGGTTTCAAGTGCAAGTTCATGAGATAAAACGCGATGCGACCCTGCAGGTACCCGTGTATGCGGCAGACGGTGACTTGGTCCCCAACGTTGATTATTTTGAAGTAAGAGAGATTAGGCTCTGTGATTGTCTCGTAAACAGCTTCGTACTCCTTGATGCGCCGGAGGAAGTCCCGCTTTGCGTCTTCGGGAGACGTGTCCTTGTAGTCAGGGTCACCCATACTGACTTTCAGCGCAACGTTGGCAGCAATGGTAGCCGGGTCATCACAGATCGACTCGAGGAATATAAGGGTCATTCCTTCCTGCTTTGCAACCCGTTGTTCAATATAAGCCCTGTTGGTAGTACGGTCAGTGGGATATGATGGGAGACAAAATGAGCATATACCTCCGCTCCCTTGTGCTGTTAGTTGCGTCTGACTGGGAGTGTAAGATAGATATCATGTGTGTATCACGGGGGTATGCGCCTCTCACCGTGAATCCCAACATTTCCTCCTTCTCGTAGCCATTGGATCAGCATTTCCAGGGCATCTGCTGCGAGTCGTTCACGCAGACGGGTTGCCTCCGCATTATTATGGCTAAAGTATGAAGCTGTGTGATCCTCTTTGACCCCGCTCCTAGTAACGCTAGGTGAGAGTTCAGAACACAGAAAATCAGAATCACCACGAACTGTTCCTTCTTCTGCTTGGCCCGACTTCTGCGGAGTTGCCCGACATTGAAAACCTGCGAAGCAGTAAGAATGGAGAGTCATTCGGTGCGGAAGAGTTGGATTTACGCGCCTTGACATCGTATTCTAGCCACTGCACGGGGATGTTGACAACATATCTCTTATGTAGCAGGTGACGAAGAAGACGCAGCTTACCTTCAAGTATCTCGTCAATTTATTGCTTAGATATGATTTGCCACGTGCGGGTAATCCGACCTAGAAAGAGAGCACCGAGGATCTCAGACCGACCGGGCGATTGAAACAACGTGATGTCTAAATACCATAGCGAGGACGATCTTTGCCTCCGAATAGTCTGGCTTCGTACCTTCATCATGGGCTTAGAAAATAACTCGCCTCGCATCGACAAAAGCGTACCTTTCCCCCCGATCCCAACCACAGACCTGGCGGTGTTGTCGCCTGGGAGGTGATCTTGCTCTGATGAGACTCGTCAAACTGTCTGAGTCTACGCGTATTCGAGTTGTTAGGTCTTGAGCGAACACGACTACCGGAAATTGGTCGCAAAGGGGGCTTACAAGCGTCCTCCTGCACCAAAAGAATTGGAACGGGCACCATGGGTCGGTGATAACATCGTGGCGGCATCTTTAACTTGGAGAGCGACCAGCGCGTTGTCTACATGATCCAAATCGTCTGATTGTAATCGTGAATGCGAAGCACGAATGGGGGGAGTGTCTGTTTCGGATAGTGGTCTGGGGTTGCTCATGGTTTATGAAAAGTTGGTTGCACAACGACCGTGACGGGATGCTTCAATTTAGATCATCGAACTTCGATTATCGGGTATGGGTGGAGATTATATTGCCTAATCAAAAACATTTTTATTTGGCACTACAGTGTATAACGGGACCTTGAGACACCAAAACATAATTCCATTTCAATTTCCGCAACTTCTCTGATTTTCTGAAACTGAGTCACTAGACATGAAATAATGTATATTACACTGCTATTCCTATTTTTTGGGGCAAAACGAGAGTGATGCAGAAACCACAGAAGCAAAACAAAAAGATGCACCGAATTGCCATAATTTCCGGGACCTTGAGACAGTGTGACGGGCTGTGACGGGTGCTCCACATACGATTTTTGTGCGTGTGGGAATTAAGACGTGACGCGGCAATCACTCCATTGAGCAGTTGCATGTGATCGCTCCATGATCAAAACGTCACACTCATTTGCAGCACTGATGGACACTGCATTTCTTGACCAATTACCACGATCCAAGCTGCGAACTTTATGGTAGTAGACTAGACAATATATTTCTGGATTGAAAACGGCAATGTGTTAACCCTGTGGAGTCTACCGGAGCAGTTATGCTCTGGTAACCCTACTTCTGCTCAATATTGCACCGTACATAAATTCCTGCTCAACACACCATCATCTGTTTTCTCTAAAAGTTGGCCAGAATATGAGTCTTATGTATTTCCATCCATAAAAAAATTAGCTAAGGAATCTGGCTTGATTTGACGGAGTTTCCCTATAAGTGTATCAAGGAGCCGTGGTGTCTCAAGGTCCCGTGATACACTGTACTACGTCCATTGAATCCACCTGCAGGTAATGAACATCGGAACATGCCCTCAGTCGCTGCGCTGCAAGCTCGGGTGTGAAATCACGCTGTGATTCACCCATAAGCTCAAATCTACCAGCGATTCGGTTAGGACCGGCGCGGATCAAATGACAAACAACCCGACAAGGTATTTCGATAACAGAGGCGGAAAGAAATGTAAAATGTAAATGTGCAATATTCTCTTCGTCATCAGTGATTTGATCGTCTTTCAAGAGGAGGTAACGGCCTCTGATGTATCCCCATAGAGTATGCAAATGAACAAGAGAACAAGTTGTCGTAGCGTTTTGCCAAATAATCATTTGGAAAGAGCTTGGTGTACTCATTTGTTGATAACCTGGGTTTTTGTTGATTAACGTTGATTCTTGATTTTCATATATCATATTGCTTTTTCTTCGTTCCTGCCATTACACTTTTTGGCTCGATACTCAGCCATGATTGCTTCTTTTCCCCTTACGTTGTTATTGATTTGGTTGATCACGGCTCGGACACTGAAGACCATAACCAGACCATCCCTGGTATGGCGTTGAATTAAATACGAGGAATATCCAGACCACAGAACAACAGAACAAGGTATTAAATACGGGTAGCACAGAGTAGGGTTCAAGCAGAAACAAGGAAAAACTGAAGAGAAAAGAACCTCCAAGCATCTATTTTTTAATCCCCACAAGGACCACAGTCGACAATTCTCCAATGAACAAACCAGTGATTGCTGAGCACTCGCACGCTAGAGGGAGGTCTCGAATCATCCGTGTAGAACAGCCACCGCTTTGCACAATGTGATTGAGCTGTAGCCGGGAATCAAAATAAGACGATTGGAGGCAAAAGGTGATGATCGTGATCGTGTTTTGGAGTATCCTGTCAGCTGAAATGAATGGGTCGGTAAAATGGTCATAAGAGAGGGGGCATACGAGGCTGTCGGCGAT
The DNA here is from genome assembly GCA_022496225.1 of Russula aff. rugulosa BPL654. Lineage (NCBI taxonomy): Eukaryota > Fungi > Basidiomycota > Agaricomycetes > Russulales > Russulaceae > Russula > Russula aff. rugulosa BPL654. Next base: position 11,816 of record WTXE01000522.1, on the reverse strand, counting down.
ATGCTTCAGTTTTGTTTTTATCTGAGCGAGATTACTAGCCTGGAGGATACCATTCGTTATCAGCGAAGCTGAAATCAATAACGAAATACTGTTGACAGACCGTGAGACGTTTGTCCATCTCGATCAGACGACGATCGAAGGTATCAAGGATGTCTTCATTTCGATTTAATCGAAGGAGACGTGATATCCAACCTTGCCCCATGATAAGCACTAAGGCAGCGTGAGCCTCCGACAATTCGCTGACAAAAACGTAACATCAGATAATGCCGATGATGGACTTGGCAATGGTCCAAGACTCACTCTTCGTAACGGAGGAGTTCAAGCATATTTGATTGGTCCTGATTGGCATCTTCGGTCAAGGTTGCTAAGTGTTGTAACGAGGCTTGTGCTTTCTCTTTCAACTGGTTCACACGCTAAAGAGTTACAGAGTAATCGGTTAAAAAAAGAACTTCCTAGCGAAGAAGGAAATGTCGCTCTACCTTGGCAGTATCCAATAGAGCAGAGACGCCACTAACGACTCCGCTTATAATAGGCACAGCAGACCCCAGTTTCTCCAGAACCGTCAGGGTCGTCGAAGCAACATCAACACAGGTTGATGACACAAGACTGAGACGGGATTTCAATCCAGAAAAACGGGAACGGCTTCTGAATGGGTTTGACTCGAGTGTATGGGAGTATGAGTCTAATGGCACTCCGGCGGAGACGACAGGGGTGTCAAAGCCAGAACGTTGTGAACATGCCTCCTCGAAATTCCGTTGCAGTTTACTCAGACGTTTATCAAAGTCATTTTCACGGCGGTTTGATCGGAATAGACGTAATGTCCAACTTCGCTCCATGGCAGTGCGGATCTCAAGCAAGAGTCTGATGAAATGTAATGTCAGATAAATGCCAACGATGTACACCACAAGTGTTTCCGAGACGTACATTTCAAAGCTACGAATGTCGTCAAGCATGAGAGGCGGTATATTGAACGAGTCGGGTCCGACTGCTTCAGCCAAGGTTTCTAGTACTTTGAGTGAGCGCCGTGACCAGGCTTGCTTTTTCTTCGACTGTTCCACGCGTTACAAAATTTGGTAAACATACACCTTTGTAGAAAGCCAACACTCTGCTCTACCTTTGCAGTCTCCCATAGAACCGAGACGTGGCTAACGGCACTCTTCACACGAGTCTTCACATGGGGATCCGGAAGAGCATCCGCAGATTCCTGCAGAGCCTTGAGGGATTCCTGAGCATCATCAACATGTAGGGCAGATGACGCAAGATCGGGATGGAATTTCGATCTGAAGGAATGGAAAGTCAGTACGGACCTGGACGGTCCGTGGGTACCAGTTAGTAGAGTATTGCGGTTGACGCACGATCCAATTGCAAATGCTTGCTTCTGCGTCGATCCCGCACGAGGCAAGCGATTGAAGGATAGGAACGAGATGGTGACATATAAGAACAAGATCATTTCATCAACAATAGCGCGTCCGAAAGGTCGTCGGGGCTCCTGTCTAGGGACATCCTCGTTGAGGATGTCCCTAGGCCGGGGGGAGCGCATTCCGCTCGCCAGCGGTGGCGACCGACGGGACAGAGACGGGGAACGGGAAACGGCGGATCTCAGACGGTTATAGGGTGGACAGGTTTGTTGGGGGGGGGGGGGGGGGATGCCCCTTGTGCGGATGCAAGGGGCGACGGTGCAGTATACGGTACGACTGCGGGACGATTAACCTCGCTTTTATCTAGGGACTCACTACTCCCTCATGGCTTTGGTCAGGTGGCGTTCACGCGTTTCGTGCTGTGTCAAAAACCCCTGTTTAAATTTATTAAAGCGTGCAGTATAGCCTGATGGAGGTTTGGGACGCGTTGATGTTCGAGTCAATGGCGATGTTATGATTTACTTAGGAGTTAACTACGAATGGAGGGATTGAATATCGAGGGTGATGCAGGTGATGCATGGTGATGATTGCCCACGGTGATGAGTCTGTGCTAGAATTTGAGTAATTTGAGTTGCGGAGTAACTTTGCATCTTTTCTTTTCAACCACCGCAACAGGTGATCTGGAACCCAAAAACCGAAAATTGGTTTGACGCCCGGACGGCAGTTAGAAAAGACGTTCTCTCTGTGACTACTACTGTAGTAGGTTGTCCGAGTCTCAGTTTATCCCGTTCGCTCCGACCGCAGAACCTGGGATGGAAATGTGAAGAGAAAGGGGAAGGGGCTGTGTATGTGTAGACGTGTAGACACTCATGTACTGGGACCTGGGACCATGCATGGGTTGCGTGCTTCACGGAATGGAATGGAAATCGGGCGGGGGAGGCTCATTTGTGGATCTGAAATTCTGAATGGAAGGTGAGATGCGATGCGATCAATCGATTGTTGATGTGATGGGATGAGAATCCGTTATTTGTGCTGCGTCGTGTCTGTCCTACGACAACGAAACAGCGGCATGGTACTGTTACTACTGTACGTCATACGGTGTTCAGGTTGCTCTAATTGGCTTTGAGGTCGAGAAAGGGCATCGCCCTGGAGATTTTATCGCGTAATCAAAAATGTTATTATTTGCCACTACTACCCGGTCTTCTACTCCATGAGTCTTCATGGAATATACTTACTGCAGGTAATGGACATCCGAACATGCCCTCAGTTGCTGCGCTGCAAGCTCGGGTGTGAAATCACGCTGCGATTCACCCATAAGCTCAAATCTACCAGCGATTCGGTTAGGACCGGCGTGGATCAAACGATAAACGCCGCACTGACCCGACGAGGAATTTTCGGACCGATGCGCTTCGTAACAGAGGCGGAAAGAAATGGAAATGCAGATGTGCAATATTCTCTTCGTCATCAGTGTTTTGAATGTCTTCTTCAAGAGGAGGTAACGGCCTCTGATGTATCCCCATAGAGTATGCAAATGAACAAGAGAACAAGTTGTCGTAGCGCTTGGTGACTCGTGAGAGTACGTTCCCAAGAGACAGCTTCTCTTTGTTAGTCAAATGAGCCAGCGAAGGGATATGTCGATGATACGGGAGAACTTCAGAGAACAGTTGGTCAGGGAGTCCCAAGCATGACGTTCTTACTCACCGAAGAGTTCGAAGGGCCAAACAGCCCACCATGGGACGAGCGCCACGAAGTGTTCGTTACGAACAACAACGCGACCTTGATCTCCGGAAACTCCCAATTCATAGTGAACATATTCACACAGGAGGCAAGGCCGGCCAAATGGACCGCGAGGAGCTTCAGACGACGTGACATCGGGTTTGACCGCATAGCATTTCAGCGAGGCAAGCTCTGTAGCTGCGATTGTGGGAATGTGACTTAGAGACCATATCTGTCCGTGTGGATGAGGGTTCGAACATCCCATCATGGCGCCTTTGTTCTGAATAACCACATCGTCAGTCTCAACCCCGAATTTCTTGAAAGAATATCCAACCTCAAATATCTGGACATATTTGATGGGTTCCTGAGACCCGCGACGCTTATATACACTGACCCACTCGTCAACGATGCGTGCGATGTCTTCCAGCGAAAGTCGCGCGAGCGTCAGATCATGGCGCGGATGGAAAACAAGAACGTCGCACGCGCCAACCACAGGCTCACTAGCGAGCAGCGGATGTGGCATAGAGAGGTTAACTGGATGCGGTGGGGGAATGACGGACGCATAGTCATTTGGAAAGAGCTTGGTGTACTCATAGTACCCATTCTGCTGGCCGTTCGCACGTTGGTTTCCTGGGCAAAGGAAACAGTTTGGATCGTGTTCAGGCAAAGACACCGACTGAGGTGGTTCAACTTGACCGTTCCATGGATGTTTCATGCGGTGCGGGTCTGAAACCAGTACCCAATCACCGGTGAGCGGGTTGTCTACCGAGACGAATATGAGTTTGCGCCGTTGGACGAGGTAGCCGAACTTACAGCGACGATGAGAGTGTACAGCGGGGTCAAATTCCTCAGCCATCCTTCGAGATGGGGGGAAGAGGTGTCACTCGAATAAAAGTCAGCCATGCCACTGCTTTTGAATGGCTCACAACAGCACTCGATCATTGTCGGTTCACATGTCCATCATTTACCAAAAAAAATATTATGCGGATGTAGAAGTGAGCAAAACAAGGCAGGGCTATGACAAACAATATGTCCATGGGCAGTCTACAAGAAGTGAAGTCTGAGTCAGTCATGACATCGCATCAGCAATTGAAGGGTGTGACATTGACAGACCCACCTACTCATCGCGGCCATCAATCGACGTAACTCCTAGGAGGCTGCTCGTTACGTAGGCTATCATAAGCTTCTTATCTATCCGAGTAATGAACCTCCGGACCGTGACAAGCTCTCAATCGACTAGCGGCTTGTTTGAGTGTGGTGTCGCGTTGCGCTCCGGCCAAAAGTCCGAAAGGTCGACTCGGACTGTCTGCTTCTTCGATGTAAGTAGCCTATGACAAGACAACTGGCAAGACATATACCCAACCAAGAACTTCCGAACAGACACCCTTCGTAGAAGTTGGGGCCCGGGGACGTGGAAATGTGCTATTTTGGCTTCATCACCGCTATCGATATATTCGTCCTCTGATGGATGCCAGTAGAGCTCGCGAACGAACACGAGAATAGGTTGTCATATAGCTTGGTGATCATGGAGAGGATGTTCGCAAACGACAGTTTCTCGGTCTCGGTAAGATGGAGTAATAATGAGATATGTCGAATTGTCGATGATGACGGAGCACTGAAGGGGTCCCATTGGCACGTAAGACGTAGTATACATTACTCACATAGAATTTCGAATGGCCGCGTTGGCACATGTGACCGTACAACGTCTGGATTCATCGCATAATGTTGCAAAGAAGTAAACTTCGTGCCTGGGATGGACGGTACCACACACTGCGTGACCAGACTTGTACGTGAGGATGTGTATTTGAACAACCATCGTCGCACCTTTGTTCTGTCCTATCAGATGGAGGAAGGTGGAAACCTCAAAGACTTGCACAAATTTGATACCCTCTCGGGTTCTAGCAATCCATTCGCCCATGATACGAGCGATATCCACTAAAGGCAGCCTAACGTAAGGTCATGTCGGGGATAAAAGGCGAGAAACATCGCATCGGCCGTCCACGGGCTGGGTAGTTAGGGAGCCACGGGCAATGGGACTCGGAGGCGGAAGGACTACAGCATAGTCATTGACGGATACCATAGTTTGTTCATGCGTCTCATTTCTCTGACCTTTGGCACGTTCATTTCCGGGACAGAGATAGCACTTCAGGTCATATTGAGGCAATGTTGTCAGTTACAGAGGTTCGATTTGGCCGTGCTATGGCTGACTAGGTGGCTTCCAGCGCGCGGCGCTCTCAATACAGATAAAGATACTATATCGTATTAGGTATAAGGGAGAGTCCGATGCCAGTAAAGTACCAAGCAAAAGAACGACGTGCACGAGATGGAAAGGGGTATGGCATGACTCGTTAGCCCGAGCCTTGCTTTGCGATCCTGGGCGGAATAGAGTCGGCGCATCGACGATCCTACCGAAATGGGGCGCTCCGGGCGGCTCAGAATTCAGAATGTGGAATGGTACGCGTCGGAGCGGTCTGTGCGAGCGCAGCCCAGACAGCCCACGTTACACTGCCTAGGATGTCTGTGGGTGTCTGGCTGGCTCGGGTGAGGCTATAGAAAATCGCTTCGGTCTTGTCACCTTCGAAGGCAAGACCGACTCTTTGAGTCTCTTTCGAGCCAGACTAGGCAGTCAGCGTGGCGTGAGATAAGACGGGTGCGTACCAGCCGATAGGAGGGGCCCCAGACTGGCCCCATGTGAGAATGTAGCCATCGTCCACACACATGCAGAGAAGGCTGTCGGACCATCGGTTGGCTTGCTGTAACAGTGGGAATGTCTATGATAGATGCTTGAGAGAATGAGGGAGATTGGGAGCCATGTGGTTCGCCCACTGCGATGTCGATTGGGCCGGAAGTGAATCGATTGAATCTCGGTTGGACGACGCTGCCTGCAAGGAACGATGTGTGCCATTGGCAGATATTTTCGGCAAACCCTACGATTCAGAATGTGTGGACCAGTGTTTCGTGGTTGATGTTGTCGAAGAACCCCTGGGTATCAAACTGTAAGGAGCCGCAGCAGCATCCCTTCGCGTGGGCTGTATCGATGTCATGCGAGAGAGTGAGGCCTGCGTGAACTGTCGAGGAGTGTGGGTGGGCGCTGACTCGGTACTGGTTGGTGGGGACCAGGTTGAAGGCACCGATGTTGTGCGGGATCCTTTGTGTTACGATTCTTTCCAGCAGCTTACCAACATTTGAGGGGGGAACTGGTCTGTAGCTCTTCGGGAGGGAGTAGTCGGTCTTGCCTGGCTTGGGTACGACCACTATTCATGAGGCATCAGCGTAAGCAGAGGGGGCGAACACTGAGACAGCTGCAGGTCTCAACTCGGCGCTTGGCGCTCACCCCAACCAACAAGGTTTGTTTTTATTTTTACTTCCTATCTTCTTCTTCCCAGTCCCCACCAAAAGAGGCTGTTCCCATGGCCTGGCGGTGCCCAAGGAACCAATTGCGCGAGCAACCTTTTGACTACTTTGGGCCCGAACAAACAAGTATAAATGAATTATTCGGTTGTTGCCCTTCTATGATGGACTTTCGGATGGCGACGAAGCGAGCCTTGCCACCGCCACCGGCGGTCCCTAATACAGGTGACATACTATGGCCCGGTATGTTTTTGTTGTTGTAGGGCAGAAGCGATTAACAATCGCATCGCATCTCAGCATTTCACGCCGCCGGCGGTCCCTAATACAGGTACTACTGGTATGTTTTTGTTGTTGTAGGGCAGAAACAATTAACAATCGCATCGCATCTCAGCATTTCATCTTCCATTCACAGTTAACTGGAATATCACGAAATGCGTGAACACCACCTGACCGAAGCCACGAGGCAGTTCCTACCGGTAGATAAAGCGAAGTTAATCGTCCCGTAGCCTTACCGTACACGTACTGCAAAGTACCCCTTGCATCCCCAATATCATCCCGACAACCTCCCTGCCCTATAACTTTATTGTCTCCCGCCTCGCGACCCCTTCGTCCTTTCCCGTCGGTCGCGGGTGGTGGCGTGAACGGAATGCCCTTCTCCCTGCGTAGGGACATCCTCAACAAGGATGTATCTTTCGGACGCTCCATTGATAATGAAGTGATCTCGCCCTTAGACGTTCAGTCCCAACCCTTCAATTGTTTGCCTCACGATCCAAATGCTTGCCTCTGCGTCGATCCCGCATACCATATTCAGGTGTCACGATCAAGCCCACAATACTCCGTCTATCCCGATCTCACGTCATCTGCCCCACATGTTGATGATGCTCACGCTCAGGAATCCCTCAGGGCTCTGCAGCAATCTGCGGATGCTCTTCCGAATTCCTATCTGAAAACTCGTGTGAAGAGTGCCGTTAGCGGCGTCTTAGCTCTATGGCAGACTGCAAAGGTAGAGCAAAGTGTTGGCTTCCTACGAAGGTGTATGTTTTACCAAATTCTGTAGCGCGTGGAACAGTCGAAGGAAGCCCAAGCCCGGTCGCAGCGCTCACTCAAAGTACTAGAAACCTTGGCTGAAGCAGTCGGACGTAATCCGTCCAATATACCGCCACTCATGCTTGGGGATATCCGTAGCTTTGAAAAGTACGTCTCGGAAACACTTGTAGAGTACGTCGTTAGCATTTATCTGACGTTATATTCTATCAGACTCTTACTTGAAATCCGCACTGCCATGGAACCTCGGACATCATGTCTTTTCCGATTAAATCGCCGTGGAAATGGCTTTAATGACTTTGATAAACGTCTGAGTGAGCTACAACAGAAGTTCGACGAGGCCTGTTCACAACGTTCTGGCTTTGATACCCCTTTCGTCTCTGCCGGAGCTTTAAGGGTGCCACCAGACTCGTATTCGCATACACTCGAGCGGAAACCATTCAGACACCGTTTCCGTTTCTCCGGATTGAAATCCCGTCTCGATCCCGTGTCATCAACCTGTGCTGATGTTGCTTCGACGACTCTGAAGGTTCTGGAGAAACCGGGGTCGTCTGTGCCTATTCTAAGCGGAGTCGTTAGTGGCATCTCTGCTCTATTGGATACCGCTAAGGTAAAGTGATATTTCCTCGTTCGCTAGGACTCGGAAGCGCTTTTTTAACCAATTACTCCACAACTCTGTAGCGTGTGAAGCAGTCGAAAGAGAGAGCACAAACCTTGTTACAGCACTCGGCAACCTTGGCTGAGGACGTCGATCACGACCAATCAAATATGCCGCCTCAGATGCTTGGATATGTCCGTAGTTATGAGGAGTGAGTCTTGGACCATCTGCCAAGTCCGTCACTGGCATTATCTGATGTGTACATTTTGTCAGCGAATTGTCGGAGGTTCGCGCTGCCATGGTGCCTATCACGGAGCGAGGTTGGATGTCACGTCTGTTTCGATTAAATCGAAATGAAGACATCCTTGATACCTACAATCATCGTCTGAACGAGGCGCAGCAACGCTTCATGGTCTGTCAACTGTATTTTGTTATTGATTTCGGCTTCGCTGATAATGATTGGTATCCTCAAGGTTGGTATTGTCAGTCAGACAAGAGTAGAGGTATCACAGTTCCAAAAGCACACCGCCGACAGCCTCGTATGCCCCTTCTCTTCTGAACATTTTACCGACCCATTCATTTCAGTTGACAGAATACTCTAAATCTTCGCCTTTTGCTTTCAATCGTCTTATTTTGATTCCCGGCTACAGATCTGGCACAGTGTGACGAACAGAGGTGGATCGCTTACTTGAATGCGAGAGCTCAGCTTGCCGTCCAGCCTGTTCATCGGACTAGAGATTGTCAACTGTGGTCCTTGAGGGGATTAAAAAATAATTAAAAACACCTAGTTCTGTTGTTATGCCACATTGGGCATGAAGGAGCGACTAGGATGGTCTTATGGTGTAGTGAAGTAAGTAATCATTGAGCCAATTTGCAGTAGCCCCTTTCCCATCAATACTACACTTACTATAAATCTTACTATAAATGTGATGGACAACTAATATGTGTATGATCACACACTATTCGGATAACGAAGCGAGCCTTGCCACTGCTACTGGCTGTCCCTACTACCTTGTTCTGTTGTTCTGTTGTACTCACTTTTACTTCAGCGCTATACCAGGGACGGTCTGGTTATCGTCTTCAATCTCCGAGTCGTTGATCAATTAAATAGCATGTAAGAGTAAGACAATCACGGTTGAAACGCTGAAGCTTCGCAGTATCGAGCCAAAAAAAAACAGTCACATGTTTCCTTCAGCTCGACAAGCCTACTGGCAGTAGTCTGGCAGTCTGACATGCGTTCTGCATTTAACTCTTTAAACTTGAACGGCTCTGCAGACTGCAGCACGCATGACATTTTTGAGCTTTGTCAGGATAGGACGAATTACGTCTGGGCCCAGGGCTAGGGCCAGGAGCTGAGCCTGATTCAGGTTCGCTAAGAGCGACCGAAGTGCGATGCTGCTGAATAGCACCACGAAGGCAATAGGCTGACGTAGTCAGGTGACGGTGACTCAGGCCCAGTCAACTATCGATATATTGGAATAAATTGTTGGCTATTACAATGCTTTACAAGACATTTTAATGTCTCTTAATGGCTATCAATTGATATGAAATCCAAGCTCTCATTCCATTCCGTTTTCGTACTTTACGAGACATTAACACACTTTCCCGCTTTACTAGATTCCATCGCTGCACGAACAGCAGCGTGTTCGTCAATTCAGCAACAGCATTGATATTGATGTCCAGATTGAGTGTGCAAATTACTGAGATGCACGCATCGCCCGAAAGTGAAGGTTGCAGCATGCGTGTGAGTTTGGAATTGGGGAATGGGACGCGGTCACTTCACCAAATGTTAGTACAACCTTAGGCTAAGTTGGTTAATTTCACTTACTTCTTTCCCTTGGAAACACGTAAACTGGTCTCGACGAGGCAGAGACGGAGCCCCCTAACGGGCTAAGTAGCATGCCAGGAACTAGCTCAGGGCTGTCTATAAAAGGTAAGACAGGCGTGAGGCGGCAATCTGGGGAACGGGGGCAATGGGGGAAATGAGGAGAGAAATTCCTACCACCAACGGCCTGTGAAGTGTTGGGGTTCCAATTGTTCTCAGCCTGGGATGTGTTGTGAGTGTTAGCAGACAAGAGAGCTTTAGCAACGAACTGTGACGTCAAGGATGGCCCATCGTTGGAGACTTGTTCCATCAGGGATAGGGTTGGGGAACCTGCGGACAGCGTCAATGTAGAACGTATTGGATTTTCCTCCAGCACAGGGAACTCACATGCTAAGAGGCAATATCGTCGTGCAACTGTTCGAATAGTCCGACTAGCTAATGGCCGATGCATAAGCCCTAGCAATTGAAATAAGAATGACGTGAATCGTACCCAATCCATTGTGATCCCTGGCATCCGTCACATGCACTTAAGAGTGAATATGCGATGGTGTTGCACAGGCACAAGTCGCCGCCCTGAGTTGATGGTGGGCCAGAATGGTGGTATCCCGACTGAAGCGGTTGGACAGTGAATGCTGGAAAAGATAAGATAAGATAAGGGAGTGATAAGGATCACGGTCGGCTCCAACATAAGACAAAACAAACGAGCAACAACTTACAGCCCGCATGGCATGTCGAGAACATGTACGCTGCAAATGTACACGGATTTTGCCCGAGAGAATTGAATGACTGAGGGAGAGCCACCAGGTAGGTTAAGAACCAAAGTATGCTATGTGGAAACGACAACATACGTACCCATATCCAGTCCGAGCTACAATCCAGAGCAGCGCATACATGCGACGGCATTGTACACTGAGGACGTTGATGATATTAGATCAAACTGTGGTTGGTGGGGAAATGGGAACTCGGTGCAATAGGCGAGAATCTGTCAAGAAATTGATGAGCTCAAGCATCCACGAGGACAAGCCGGCGGCGCTGCAAGGTCACCACATTGGAGGGGCGTGAGCGCCGCGAGTGCGTCGAATTGGGATACAGGGGAAGCTGGCGCAACAGCCTCGGCGGGAATACAGTAGCTCCTACAGTCCACATGGTGTGAGAAATTGGAGCGCTGGACGCGACCTCTGGCAGTACTGGGACAGGCTCGGAATGGGGGTATCCAGTGGCACGGTTTCTGGTAGTACAGGCGGGCGGCTGTAGAGCTGTAGAAGTGGTGGCTGTGTTCAGTAACTGGACGTTCGCCCAAGGGGAAGTGGCCCGAAGTGCATACGGGAGCGGAGAGGTTAGCGTGTGGGACAGTTGTGTGACCACGCCGCTCAGACCAGTGTAGGATCTAGGGATATGTGAGTGGTGGGAGGGTTGGGGCTTGGCTTGGTGTCAGTAAGTGTTGTTTGAGAGAGCGAGGGCCGCTGAGACAAGCTGGAGCGAGGTGGTGAGGTCGGGGAATAGGACACGCAGTCGTTTTCGTCTTGAGAAAAATGGAATCAACACGGGAAGATTAAGGGCAGGCACTCCAGTCCGACTTTGCGAAATTTGTGTGTGTTGAACCAGGACTTTATTGCGAACGAAGCATGGAAAGTGGTGATCGATGTTCAATTTGATCACGTTGTTGTGGTTTTACAAAGGAATACAGTGGAAGATAATGGAAATAATTTCACGTAATTTCTCCCAATATATCGATAGTTGACTGGGACTCAGGTCTGACTCGTCTGAGTAGCCTGCGTCCCGGCCCATCTACTCCAGACTTCATCTTCAACAACCATGTCCGATCACAAACCGACCATTAAACGTCGCCGCGTCCAGCGTTCCCCCTCGCCTCAACTCAGGATTGAGAGTGACGACAATTACGAGCCTTACATACCGGTTTCTC
>WTXE01000521.1:0-15964 GCA_022496225.1 Russula aff. rugulosa BPL654 | reverse complement strand
TGGGGGCCGGGGAGATATTGAAGTTCTATGACGGTGAAGCCCAGGGAGACATTGAAATTGTGCCCGGGTAGGCCCGGAGTCACAATGACGAAGACGAGACGAGACAGTGCCCGGGTAGGCCCGGGACACGAAGACGAGATGAGACGAGACAGTGCCTGGGTAGGCCCAGGACACAAAGACGAAGATGAGAGAGAAAGTGCCTGGGTAGGCCCGGGACACAAAGATGAAGATGAGACGAGACAGTGCCCGGGTAGGCCCGGGACATGAAGACAAAGATGAGACGAGACGAGATGATGTTGAAGAGACAAGGTGATGTTGAAGAGACAGGATGACGTTGAAGAGATGAGATGACGTTGAAGAGACGGGGATGACGTTGAATGAGACAAGATAATGTTGAAGAAACGGGATGATGATGGAAGAGATGAGATGATGTTGAAGAGAGGGGGATGACGTTGAAGAGATGAGAGGATGTTGAAGAGATGGGATGATGTTGAAGTTGAAGAGACGAGACCATGTTGAAGAGATTTCCAAGAGTGGGGAGGTGATGGACGGCATCGAGACGACGAAAACGAAGTTGAAAAAAAAAGAGGATGATGACGATAGACTGATAAGATAACGAGTGATTGCCCAGCGGGAAGGAATTACTGGGGTTGAGAGTTAGAATTGTTGCTGGTCATGGTAACAGGTGGTCAGGGAGTCGTGAAAAAGACGAGCGAGCAGCAGGCCCATAACCTGTATGACCCTGACGCTGTCACGGATAGGGGGAAAAGACCAATCTATGCTGATGACCGCCAGAGCGGGACTATATACTGTACATCACGTGCTACGAGCAGATCACATGGCGTCGTGACTGCCACAGGCATCTACAGACGGGAGCGACTGGAGCGACTTATATACTGTAGTCGACTCCGCTTACCTGCTCCTGCCTGGCGTGCTAAGATCTCAGGCTATTGCTATTTCCAACCTTGATCCTCATATTAAAATTTGTCATCCAGCCTCCGTACCTGAGCCACGCAATGCAAATATCGTGATCACCGTCTCGAGTGCCACGAGATGCTGGGTAACACCGTAACACTGGTGTAGCTAAACTTGGGCTGCGATGGTGAGTACCAGAGCGGATGTAAAGACCACAATGGAAGGGGGTTCCAACTGAGAATAGACAAAAAAAGGGCGGAGGTGAGGACAACACGGAGAACGGTCACGTCGGGTCGAGCAGCAAAGAGGTACGCGAGCGCACAGAAACAAAAGAAGAAAGAGGGAAACACACTGACATTCGACACGATTCTCTCCTCAACTAGAAGAGCAGCCTTAGATACAAGTGGAGGTCCTACTATACTGAGAGTTAAGGAGGCGGCGAAGGTGTCGGAGATGTGCGGATGCGCGCGTCAACACTGCGCCGGTCGTACAGGAAAAATTGTTGGTGCCTAAGAAAGAGTGACTATGTGAATACAAGTTGCCTACCGTTGGCGCAGGGTTGTAGCGAGTTGATCATCGTCGTCCAAAGGTCGAAAGAGGGGCCAAGAAAGAGGATTAAGAGGGAATGAACGTGAAGCTTTGAAAAGGAGTGAAAAATTCGAACGTGTGACACTGAAAGCCATCCTCCCAGCCATCGATGGCCGAAACAAGGTCACGGTAGAGGCAATATTGTACGGCAGAAGAGTGAGGGACGAGAGACAGAAACTCACTCCCCCGGATCAAGCGACCTTTCAGCGGGCTGCAACTCCCTCTGGTCCGCATTCCCAATACCCCTGGTGGTTCCGGAAATATGACGCATTTGCTTCGTTTTGCCTTTCGCTGTATATATGATAGCTCAAGATCTACCGGCTGTTCGTCCGCGCTCAACGATGGACGGTCCAATCGAAGTTCGGAATCTGGGCTTTGTGCCGGCTCAGGAACCACCTCGTTCTCGGGGTCTGTCGGCGGCCCGGGGTACGAGTAGGACTCTGTCGTTGGCGGCGTCATCGGCGGCGTCTTTGGCGACTCGGGGTAGTGGAACTCTGTCGAAGGCGGCCCGGGTCCGTGGCCCGAGGCCTGGCCCCGCTCCAAGTCTGTAGGCGGCACTGGTCTCAACAGAGTCGAGGGCCGTTGTGGCACCTCTGCATTCGTCCAATACTCCCAGTCGAAGTTCGGGTCTGCCGACGACATCGATTGCGGCGCAGGCGCCTCCGTCGCGGGCAATTTACGGTATTGGCCATGCGCTGATGAGCTGGTGTACAGCATTGGTCCGGGCCTAAATCCGGGCCCTTGCAAGGGGTCATCAACCGAGACCATGTCCTCCAACAGACCAACACAAGTCTTCCAAAAAGTATTCCCCCGGGCCGACAGACCTCGCATCGATGTCGACGACGAGCAGGACGGCTCCATCAACTGATCCGGATTCGATGTTGATGATGCTGGGTACGGCGCTGAGCTTGACGACGAATGTTTGTCCGATGAGCCAATCGACTTTCCCGTCTTGAAGTACTCCTCCCCCAGCTCCTCTATCTCTTCTTCACCCCGCCGCTTCTCCAACACAGTTGTCACGTCTAGGTGTGTTCGCCACATCGACGGGTGCTTGGCGTTTCTCTTGCATCAGTACAGGAGCCGCAAGAGCGATGTCGATGGCGGAAATTATGAGAAGGATTACAGTGACTAGGTGGTACCGGCGCATTTTTGTTGGATGTGTTACGCCGATTAGGCGATATTGCTGGTTGAGTAGTCAAAGTAGGTGTACAGTATGTTCAGTTGTCAAAAACGAACAGCCTGAGGTTAGTCGCAATTTCCAGAATAAAAGAAAGTGAGCTAAAAAAAAATCGGAGAAGGTAATGAGTCGGAATTGGCGAACTAAAAGTGAAGGGAAAGGTATACGCACTATCCAGTACCCAGTGGGGTTAAGGTGAACTAGAAGCTAGAAATGTCGTCGAGAGTTGATATGACTTTATGTGCAGGCAGTGCCATGCACCAAGACGGCAAGGCCACGAACAGAAGCACAGGATCAATCATGTCAAGAGCCTGAGTATCTCCGTTGACTCGGATGCTATTAATATTAAAATGTTGTAGAAATCTTATTAATAAATAATAATGTTTTTAAAAAATGGACATGCTTTTTTTCGCAAAAACAAATTCTGAAAGAAGATGGTTGTGAAGGCACCTCATAGATGCTCACACTGCTGGAAAACTTGAACACGTTAACAGTTGCCTGGGCATGGTTTGAGTCGTTTGATAATTCCTACCGGCAAAATATTTTTCTTAGTTTTTCTGAATTATTTATTTACTTTCGAGTTTAAAACCCTGATTTGGCATGTTCTGCTTCATCATGGAGATCATGCATCATGCATCATGCGTCGCCGAACCCCCCAGCCAAAGCAAAGCACCAGAGGGCGCACGGCACAAGCGCCACAGACAGTGCACCTCCGTACACCCCCTACCCCCTCCCAGACGGGCGCTGTAGATAAGATGGGTGCTGCGAGTGTGGAAGAGTCGTCCAAAGAGGGGAAGAGAGAGAGGGGAAAACGAGAGGGAAAAGAGGTTTCTCAACCGAGATCGTGTGGACGGCGGTTCCACCGGACGATCACCGAGACTGAAGGGCACGCTAACGAGAACGGAAAGAATGTAGATGTAGATGTATATGCCCTTCTTGGCACCTGGGAGCGAGTCGAGTGCTGTGCTACGAACGTGAGCTTTCAGCGGGCCGTAACTCCGAGTCCCTCTAGGCCGCCTTCCCAGCATCCCTCGGAGTACCGGAAATATGACGCGCTTGCTTCGCTTTGCCTTTCGCATTATATATGGCAGCGGCTTCAAGATCGGCTGGCGTCTGGGGGTCCGCGCTCAACGACTGATGGTCCAATTGAAGTTCGGAATCGGAGCTTGGTGGCGGCCGAGGAACCACCTCGTACTTCGGCTCTGTCGACGACCCTGCGTCCGGCGATGGTGTACTACCAGGCCACAGTCCAGGCGGAGGCCCGGGTGCGTGGCCTGAGGGCTCGCCGCCTGACATTTTCGGCCGCGCTGGTCTCTTCGCCGTCGGGGACGGTGGACTCGGATCCTCCGCATTTGTCCAATGCTCCCAGTCAAAGTTCGGGTCTGGCGACGGTTTTATGGTGTTCATCGGTATCCATTGCGGCCCAGGCGGCTCCGAGGGCAATTGCTGGTATGCTCCATATGATGGGTGATGCATCATCGGCCCGGGCCGCCCATGCATGGGCATATCAGCCGCGGACATGGCCTCTAACAGATCAATACAATTTTGCCGACAAGATTGGCCATTCCCCCGGGCCGACAGACCGTGCATCGATGTCGACGACGACGGGCAGCACGGCAACTGATCCGAATTGGTTGTTGACGATGTTGAGTACTGCGCTGGCGGCTGCACATCGTTCGTCGACCCTGGGTCGGGCCCCGACGGTGCCGAGCTCGACGACAAATGTGTGCTCGACGAGTCAATCGATTTTCCCGACGTCTTGAAGTACTCCTCCCCCAGCCTCTCTAACTCTTCGCCCAAGCGCTTCCCCAACACAGTTGTCACGCCTTCGAGTATTTTCTCCACATCGACGTGTGCTTGACGTTTATCTTGCACTAATACAGGGGCCGCGAGAGCGAAGTTGACGATGGAAAGGATGAGAAGGATTCCGGTGACTATGTCGTACCGGCGCATTTTTGTTGTGTGTGTTATGCTTAGTAGTTGAGTACTAGTAGTCAATGCAAGTGTTCAGTATATTCAGTTGTCAAAACGAATAGTTGTAGTCGCAAAGTCGAGAATAAACGAAAGTGGGCTAAAACATTCGGAAAAGGTAATGAATTGGCGAATTCAAAGTGAAGAGAATGGGACACGCACTATCCAGTACCCAAGAAAGTTAAGATGAGCGAGCAGCTAGAGTTCACATCGAGAGTTGACATGATTTCAAGTTTATATTCGCACTCCCCAAGGCTAAACAGTATCACACGATCAATAAGTTATGTCAGATCATTTCAGATATTAAATGCATCCTTTTGTGTATCTAAACGTGACCGGAAATAACGATCTCATCTGAGAAACGAAACGAAATCATGATGGTACTAGCGAGCAGGTCGCCTACCCGTGTTGATGCCGTCGTTCTACTTCATCATGTGTCAACAGCAAGTTAGCAACAGAGTTACAGCAACTTAAAACTTGTACTTAATCCCGAGGCTAGGCTGACCTGCGGCAGGGGCACAGGCGGAGTTGAACAACTACTGACCGGCGTCACTCGCGCCCGCTGTCAGTGCCAGTGGTGGCTCAGATCTCAGATCTCAGAAGTCAGAACAGATTACTGTTCCCACTCTATATGGGGTCCCTCTGCTTCATCCGTGACTGTCATCTCCCTGCCAAATCCCCTTCTATTTGCACGTCGAAGAATCGAGGCGCTTTAGCTAGCGACTTACAGCTAAATTCAGATCGATAGTCGCGTTTTCGTCAAACTACACTTCGGAAGGCTTGTTTATCGTACAAACAAGTCTAACCATAATCAGTTATACGAACCAAGTCGACTGCTGCCAAAGGCCCCACAAGGCCCCACAATGAATGGGTCGCGAGCGAAAAAAGTGCCAAATTTGGCTAAGACTTATTTGTATGATAAACAAAGTTTCTGCAGTGTAGTTTGACGAAAACGCGACTATCGATCTGAATTTAGCTGTAATTCCAACCTGTATCGGATCACGGTGACGCCGCGGCGTCTTCGGCGTCTTCCCGACCTCGGCTCAAGAGCCGAGAGCCGGGCCAATTCCGAGCCGAGAAAGCCGGCCCACCCAAGCCAGGAAGCCCACAGTCTGGCTTGAGGGGCTCACGCGCTCACGGCTCGTTCCGTTGCACTGAAGCCTGAGGCCGTGGCCCAAAGTCTCGGCTTTCTCGAGTTCTAACGGGACTTGCGCAGAGCTCATACAGCACTGTATGTGGACAGCCATAACTAGACCATCCAATTATGACTCCTTCGCTTACCTCCGTCTGCACCGACGTCAGGCTCAGGCTCGTCAGTGACTCAGTGTATCCTCAGGTTCAACCCATCGTCCGCTTAACTCCTTCCCATCACATTCATAGCAGAAGCGGCGACTTCAAACCCAGACACCCGACTCGTATGAGGTGGGCACACCATCGATCACGACCAGCTCGTCCTTCCACTCCCCTATTTCGAGTCCAAGTCTGCCAGTGAGTCCTGCAGAACCAGTGTCACTCACGCGGCTTCTGCCACCACGGCTGGACATGATGGATGAAAAAATGACCCACCAATTCACCATCTAGACTACAACGGCTTCGCCAAGTGACGACGCCAACCGGTGCATGTACGTACTATATAATTGGACGATATTGTTTGATATTAATCCATTCTTCCATAGCTATTGCTTCTACACGGGTTCCGGGCCCGATGGGATGCTTGAGTACCCTGGTTTTATCATGCGCTCGCTCTCGGCATCGAGCATAGAGGAGTTCCTGTCAACGAGCTACTCACCTTCGCTTTGTGGCAAATGGGCCTGGCCTGCCTCCCAACACTCACGACATGTGGAATCCACGGGCGCAACGCACCAAGATAGCCATAAGGCAAACATGGCTCCCTAAGATACGAGTCACTCAGGCTGTCGGGGTGCCCATTACAAAGAATGGGTTGTGAAGCGCCACTGTAATAGTGTTGCGTATCCGATCACTGGCCTTGTGCCTCGTGAGTGCCCCCTGCTACTATTTTTATCGTTTCAGTAAGGACATTTTGAACTCTAGATATTTTTCCTTCCCACTGTGCGTCCCTTGTACAAGACGTTAGGCTTCGGGCTTCGGCTTGACCCCCAATAGCCGAGCCTAAGCCGAGCCGAAACATCACCACTCGGAGTCATAGGCCGGGCCGAACCCATGCGGCCAAGTTGATGGTGGTCCTGGATCCGTATAATAGCCCCGGTCGGGGTCCGAGCCAGCCGCCGAGTCAGTCCACGGACTTGAGTAATAGTTCGGTTGCATGTGCTCCTCCGCTTCCGCCGATCCGTCGTCCGAGCTATACTCAGGGGCGCCAGCGTGCGGTGGCCCATGCAACTCATCGTCACCGTCATATGACATTACGTCGTCCCCCAGCGCATTATAACCATCCCTCGACGGACTTTGCATTGACACTGTCGACGGCGAGCTCGACGGTGAGTCTATCATTTCGATCAATGGATCCTGAATGGCCGTTGACGATGCTGGATTCGGCGCTGGCGGATACACGCCGTCCGTCGACGACGAGTCCATCATTTCGATCAATGGATCCCGATTGGCTGTTGACGATTCTATGTTCGGCGCTGCCGACACGACGTTCGTCAACCCATTATCGAGCCCCCCCAACGGCGCTGAGCTCGACGACGAAGTTGCAGGCGCCTGGAGCCTGCGGAACCCTTCCAGCAGCTCCTCTAACTCGTCTCCCGACCGCTTCCCCAACACAGTTATCAGGTCGTTGGGCATGTGCACCATATCGACGCGTGCTTGAATTTTCTCTTGCGCTAACACAGGAGCCGCGAGAGCGAAGTCGATGATGAAGAGGATGGCTAGGATTCCAGCGACTATGTCGTACCGGCGCATTTTTGTAGGACGTGTTACGCAGATTAGGCGATGCTTATTGGTTGAGGTGTTAAGTGTGTTCAGTTTTCAGTTGTCAAGCCGAACAGTGTAGTTGCAAAGTCCTGAGCTAAAAAAAAAAGGTGATTAATTGGCGAATTAAAAGCGAAAGGAAAGGTATACGCACTATCCAGTACCCAGTGAAGTTGAGAACAAAGCTTAAAGGAGGTAGAGATGACGGGAGTTGGCATGATTTTATATTTACATGCACGGCGATGCAGTGGATGCACCAAAGCCATGAATGTGACTAGAAGCACAGGATTAACATGTCAGATCACTTCAGATATAAAAGTATCTCATCTGAGAAAATGAAACGCTTTGTCAAGTACCTGTGCCGTTCTGCTGGCAAGTCTGCTGGCAGAAACTACACGGCGGTTGCCGGATCTACCGTGACGATAGGCAGTCCGACTGCGCTCGCAGAAGTTGCTTTCCGATTCAATAATATTCATTAATTCATTTCTTGATGCGCTCGTCTCTTCACTTCGATACAGCCCTTCTTATTTCTGTCATTTATCGCAGCACACTTTGGCTTTGCAATTGATGACCATCATAGAGTTTCACGTGACTCGTAGCTACTGTACGTGACCACGTACGGTCCACGCCGCGTCGTCTTCGTCTTTTCTCTCATCTCGTTCTCTTAGCCCTGTTTGGTGCGGGCCAGCCGTCTCCGGACGTTTTTCCTTTCTTCTCTCTTTACTTCACATCAGTCCGCCTGAGGAGTCACGCCGATGCGAGCTGCCGTGCCGCGGTGTGTATCTTCTCATACCTTCTCCCGCTAACAGTCCTATTTTCACCCGGTTCCTTTTATCTCTGTCCTCCCGAACTCACCAGCGCGCCACTCAGCTGCGCCACAGTTGGTCTACGGTCCACAATAGAACATTATTCACTCCAAACGATTTGTTGTTCAGCTGTCAGAGAATTTGATTTGAAACAATGTACATTGTAGTAAAAGGGATACATAAGCCAACAAGAGCGTCACTGTGTCAGAGTATCACGGGTGTCATGCGGAGGTACATTACTTAGGCGGCGGCAGCTAGGCCGCTTCTCTCCAGTTTGACGACGGGTGCCGTCACTGTGCTGAGGCAGTGCGCTCAGTACGCTATCTGTAGCATAGAGACTACTCCTTCCAATTACACGGGATCCCTCTGGTTCCGAGTCATCCGTGACTGTCATCCCTCCCTACCGAATTCCCCTCCGCTCTCCAAGTCGAGGCGTTTAACGGCTTAACTAGCGACTTCAGGTTGATTGCTATCGGATCTATATTGGCACGGTGACACGTCCTCTTCACATTGAAGCTGATGGATCACAGTTACACTAAAAAAGACAAGCGTACGATATGTTTTATCCCTTGCTGAGTACGATTGCTACTATTCGATCTCGAATTCTCGCTACTAGTACAGCAGATGCACCCCGCAACCAAATGGTTGGCCGAGTGCCCAAGATCTATCAATATTGCCAGCCTTGATTCTCATACTCAAATTTGTCTATCAAGCATCCGCAACATAGGTCATGAGCGCCGTCTAGGAATCTCATGAGATACGGGGTAACACTGATATGATAGCTAGACTTGGGCCGCGATTGTGGGTAGAACAGAGGTAAAGACCACAACGGAAGGAGAGGCTAATTGAGAATACACAGAAGGGCGGCGGCGACTCGGAGGACAACATGGACAGCGGTCCTGTGGCATTGAACGGCAAGAAAAGAGCGCGCGCGAGCGCACATAAACAAAAGAAGAAAGAGGGGAACAATGTGACAATCGACACTATGCTCTCCTCGACTAAAAGAGCGGCCTTAAATACAAGTGGGGGCCCGCCCTACTATACTCCGAGTTAAGAATATGGCGAAGGTGTCGGAGATGTGCGGATGCGGCGCGCGTCAACACGGCGCCTGTCGTACAGGAAAAGTAGAAATTTGGAGAAAAATTGTTAGTACATAAGAAATAGTGACTACGTGAAAACGAGGGGCCCACTACTATGGTCGCACGATTGCAGTTGCAGCTAGAGTCTGCTGGACTTGATCGTCGTCATCCAGAAGTCGAAGGTAGGTCAGGAAGGTGGGAGGGTGGCGGCGCAGGAACCGCCTCATGCTCGGGCTCAGTCGGCGACCATACGCCCAGCGATGGTGAATGCACCTGGTCCTCCGGCGACGCTGGGCTCGGCGGTGCTGTATCCTTCGAATTCATATAATAGTCCCAGTCGAAGTCAGAGCCAATCGACGTGTCGGTCGACGCAATTGAGTAATGGTCTGGTTGCGGCGCATACATATGCTCCTCAGCCAGCTCCAATTCGGACCCATAGCCCGACTCTGATGACGTTGGGGTGTACAGTGGCCCACGTAACTCACCGTCGCCTTCTTGCGACAATCTGTCGTCCCCCGGCGTATTAAAACGATCCCATCCCGAATTTTGCATATCCACGACCGACAATGCGTCGTCCCCCGGCGCATTAAAACGATCCCATCCCGAATTTTGTAAATCCACTGTCGACACTGGCAATGAGTCGTCCCACGGCGCATTAAAATGACCCCATCCCGAATGTTGCATATCCACCGTCGACAAGCCCGACGGCGGACCAAACCCAACGATTAACGGATGCAGATTGGCTGGTGGCGATTCTGAGTTCGGCGTTGGCAGCAGCCGGACGTTCGTCGACCCATGGTCGTGCACCAACGGCGGGCCAAACCCAACGATCAACGGATGCCGATTGGCTGTTGACGATCCTGAGTCCGGCGTTGGCAGCAGCTGGAAGTTCGTCGACCCATGGTCGTGCACCAACGGCGGGCCAAACCCAACGATCAACGGATGCCGATTGGCTGTTGACGATCCTGAGTCCGGCGTTGGTAGCAGCTGGAAGTTCGTCGACCCATGGTCGTGCACCAACGGTGGGCCAAACCCAACGATCAACGGATGCCGATTGGCTGTTGATGATCCTGAGTCCGGCGTTGGCAGCAGCTGGAAGTTCGTCGACCAATGGTCGTGCACCAACGGCGCTGAGCTCGACGACAAAGTTGGGTCTATCCTGAGGTAGTCTTCCACCATCTTCCCAAACTCAATCTTCGCTAATTCTTCGTCCCACCGCTTCCCCAACCCAGTTATAATGTCTTTGGGTATGTGCGCCTCACCGACGCGTGCTTGACGTTTCTCTTGCACTAATACAGGAGCCGCGAGAGCGAAGTCAATGATGGAAAGGGTGAGTAGGATTCCAGTGACTATTTTGTACCAGCCCATTTTTGTTGGGTGTGTTACGCTTGTTGGTTAAGTAGTCAATGTAAGTGTTCAGTATGTTCAGTTGTCAAAACGAACAGTGTAGTCGCAAAGTCCAGAGCTAAAATTTTGGAAAAGGTAAATGAATTGGCGAATTTAAAGAGAAGGAAGGGTACACGCACTATCCAGTACTCGATGGAGTTAAGGTGAGCAAGGTGCTAGAGATGACATCGGGAGTTGACACGATTTTATATGATTCGCATTCACCAAGGCCATGCGTGAATAGGATCAACGTATTACTAGATCATTTCAGATATAAAAAGTATCTCATCTGAGAAACGAAATGCTAGCAAGTAGGTTGCCGAGTACCTGTGTTGATGGGGTCGTTCATGCACGCTCATGTTCTGCGTCATCATGACCGGATGACCACCGAGATCATGACCGCCTTCAAAAAGGTTAATTCTTTAATTGTAGTGGCGGTTGCCGGACCTGCGGTCCCCAGGCCCGGCGCCCTGTCTACGGTCTAGCTACGATTGAACAGATACATGAGCCAACAGGCCAGCGAGTGTATCATGCGGAGGTACTTAGGCTACTTTTCTCCGACAACGGGCGCGGTCACTGCACTGTCTGTGGCTTAGAACATATTATTGTGCCCATTTTACACTACCAAAACTCACCTCAGGCTCGTTTTGCACGTCAACAGTACGTCAACGTCAACGCGTTTACTTAACGACTTGATTGCTATCCGATGATTCGAATCTATATCGGCACGGTGACGCGTCCATTTCACATTGAAACTGATGGATCATAGTTACAGTAAAAGATAAGTGTGGTGGTTAAACTTGCTATTCACTCTCGACTTCTCGCTACAACAGATGCACGCCACAAGCTCATAACTCACAACCAAACGTCGCCGGTTAGGATTTATCGCCACTGCCAGCCAAGATCCTTATACTCAAACTTGTCTACCTAGCCTTCGTAGCTGTGCAACGCAATGCAAATATCGAGCCCCGTCTAGAATGCCATGAGAAGCGGGGAAACACTGGTATAGCTAGACTTGGGCCACGATGGTGGGTGTGTCGTCCAGAGCAGAGGTAAGACCATAATGGAAGGAGTTGCTGACTGAGAATACACAAAAGAGGGAGGTGGCGGGGACAACACGACAGCGTCCCCTGTCGTCGAACGCTCGGTCGAACGGCAAAAAGAGAGGAGAGCAAGCGCATGGCAACAAAAGAATACAGAGATAAATACGTGATATTCGACCCGATGCTCTCCTCGACTAGGAGGAAGCGGCTTATAATACAGTGCAATCCTACTAGACTCCGAGTTAAGGAGGCAGTGAAGGTGTCGGAGATGTACGGGTGCGTGTGTCAACGCGGTGCCAGTCGGGAAGGGAGAAATGAATTGCCGTGAGGGGCGGGTAGAGATGGAATTTGCTCGAGTTGTCTTACACACATAGTCGAGAAGAGTGGACGTGAGGCCGTGAGGCTTTGAAAGAGGGTGAAAAGAAAGTCCAACGCGTGGCAATGGCCAACGGGCGCTCTGACGCTTCGTTCCACTCTACTCAAGCCCTACAAAGCGTACCTCCGCAAACATGCAACAAGTGCAAGCGATGCAGAGCATGGTCACAGTGCCAAGCGTGTCTCATCTCTAAGATTGCTACCATTCGATCTCGAATTCTCGCTACAGCAGATGCACGCCGCAACCAAATGGTGGCCGGGTGCCCAGGATCTATCGATATGCTAGCCTTGATCCTCATACTCGAACTTGTCTATCTGGCCTCCGTAGCTGTGTGACGAAACAAAGGTCATGAGCGCCGTCTAGGAATCTTATGAGAGGCCCGATACGGTGTAACACTGGTATAGCTAGACTTGGGTCGCGATGGTGGGTAGAACAGAGGTAAAGACCACAATGCTGACTGAGAATACACAAAAGAGGCGCGGCGGACTCGGAGGACAACATGGACAGCGGTCCTGTGGCATTGAACGGCAAGAGATAGAGCGCGAGTGCACAGAAACAAAAGAAGAAAGAGGGGATATAGTTAAGAATGTGGCGAAGGTGTCGGAGATGTGCGGATGCGGCGCACGTCACACGGCGCCGGTCGTATAGGAAAAGTAGAGGTTTGTAAAGAAAAAATTGTTAGTACATAAGAAAGAGTGACTACGTGAATACGAGCGGCGCACTATGGTCGCACGGTTGTAGATAGACTGATCGTTGTCATCCAAAGTCGAAGGAGGGCCAGGAAGGATGGTGGATGGCGGCGTAGGACCGCTCGTGCTCGTGCCTGTCGGCGACCATACGCCCAGCGATGGTGAATGCACCTGGTCCTCCTGTGGCTGGCCGAACTCGTTCGACGACGCTGGGCTCGGCGGTGCTGTATCCTTCATCCAATAGTCCAGTCGAAGTCCGAGTCAGCCGACGTGTCGGTCGACGCATTGAGTAATAGCTCGGTTGCGGCGCATACATGTGCTCCTCCGCTCCGATAATCCGTAGTCCGAGCTATAGTCCGAGCTATACCCTGATGACGATGACGTGTACAGTGGCCCATGCGACTCATCGTCGCCCCCTGCCATTAGAAGCAACGACCAACGGATCCCGATTGGCTGTTGACGATTCTTGGTTCGGCGGTGGCGGCGGCGGTGCGGCGGCCGCGCGACGTCCGTCGAAGACGAGCTCCACATTTCGATCAACGGATCCCTATTGGCTGTTGACGATGCTAGGTTCTGCGTTGGAAGCAGCTCGACGTTCGTCGGCCCATGGCCGGGCACCGACAGCGCTGAGCTCGACGGCGACGAAGTCATCGTCGTGAAGTAGTTTTCCATCATCCTCTGTAAGTTCTCTAACTTCTCCGGGTTCTCTAACTTCGTCCCATCGCTTCCCAGCCCAGTTATAACGTCTTTGGTATGTGCACCGCACCGACGCGTGCTTGACTTTCTCTTGTACTAATACAGGAGCCGTTAGAGCGAAGTCGACGATGGGAAGGGTGAGTAGGATTCCAGTGACTATGTTGTACCAGCGCATTTTGTTGGGTGTGTTAGCTTGCTTATTGAGTAGTCAATGTAAGTGTTCAGTATGTTCAGTTGTCAAACGAACAGTGTAGTCGCAAGTCCAGAGCTAATAATTTGGAGAAGGTAATGAATTGGCAATTTAATGTGAAGGGAAGGTACACGCACTATCCAGTACCCAGTGGAGCTAAGGTGAGCAAGGGCAAGGGATGACATCGGGAGTTGACATGATTTTATATTCGCATTCACCAGGCCATGCGTGAACTTGAATAGAAGCACAGGATCAACGCATTAGATCATTTCAGATATAAAAAGTATCTCATCTGAGAACAAAATGCTAGCAAGCAGGTTGCAGAGTACCTGTGTTGATGCGGTCGTTCACGTTCTGCGTCATCATAACCACCGAGATCATGACCGCCTTTGAATTGAACACGCGAGCCTTAATAAGCTTTAATTGCCACGGCGGTTGCCGGACCTGCGGTCCCCAGGCCGCCTTTGTTTGCACGTCAACGCGTTCACTTAACGACTTGATTGCTATCCGATGATTCGGATCTATATCGGCACGGTGACGCGTCCTTTCATATTATATGAAACTAATGGATGATAGTTACAGTAAAAAGGCAAGTGTGGTGTCTTATCTCATGCTAGTTAAACTTGCTATTCACTCTCGAATTCTCGCTACAACAGATGTCAGATGCACGCCGCAAGCTCACAACTCATAACCAAATAGTTGGCCGGGTGCCCGAGATCTATTGTTACTGCCAGCCTTGATCCTTATACATATACTCAAACTTGTCCATCTAGCCTCCGTAGTAGCTGTGCGACGCAATGCAAAGAAGCGGGGTAACACTGGTATAGCTAGACTTGGGCCACGATGGTGGGTGTGTCGTCCGGAGCAGAGGTAAAGACCACATATAGGAGTTGCTGACTGAGAATACACAAAAATAGGGAGGTGGTGGAGACAACATGGACAACGTCCCCTTGTTGTCGAACGGCAAAAAGAGAGGAAGTGCAAGTGCATAGCAACAAAAGAAGACAGAAGGAATACAGTGATATTCGACCCGATGCTCTCCTGACTAGGAGGGCGCTTTAAATACAAGTGAAGTGAAGGTCCTACTAGACTCCGAGTTAAGGAGGCGATGAAGGTGTCGGGGATGTGCACGTGTCAACGCGGTGCCAGTCTTGCAGGAAAAGTAGAAATTGTAAAGAAATTTTGTTAGTACATAAGAAACGGGAAGGAGGGAAGGGAGAAAGGAGTTGCCGTGAGGGCTGTGAGGGCGGGTAGAGATGGGAATTTACTCGAGTTGTCTTGCGCACGTGTCGAGAGGGAATGGAGGTGAGGCTTTGAAAAAGAGTGAAAAAGTCGAACGCGTGGCAGTGGCTGACGGACGCTTCGTTCATCTATGCTCAAAGCCCTACAAAGCGTGCAAAGTGCAAGCTATGCAGCGCCTGGGATTGTGGTCACAGCAGAGTCCAGCACCGTGACACTGCAAGCCATCCTCTCACCATCTCCACCCATCGATGGCCAGAACAAGGTAGAGGCAATCTTGTACGGCCGAAGAGTGAGTGACGAGACAGAAACTTACTCCCCGGATCAAGCGACATTTCAGCGGGCTGCAACTCCCTCTAGGCCGCATTCCCAACATCCCTGGCGGTGCCGGAAATACGACCGGATAACTTCACTTTGCCTTTCGCTTCATAGGTGGCGGCAGCTTGAGGATCGACTGGTGGCTGAGAGTCCCCGTTCAATGACAGATGCTTCCAGTGAAGTTCGGGATCTGGGCCTAGTAGCGACCCAGAAACCACCTCTTGCCCGGGCTCTGTTGGAAACCCGGCGCTCGGCGATGGTAAATGTACCACTGAGTCGGACTCTAGTATCGGTGGAGGCCCGGGTGCGTGGCCTGAGGTCGATGGCAGATCCAAAGGGTCCACCTTGTACCGATGGGCCTGGTCGAACTGTTTCGGCGGCGGCGGTCTCTTTGGTCGTGGTCTCGGCGGTGGCTTCGGCGGCAGTGTTATCGTCGGTATTGGTCTCGGCGGTGGATCCCCGGTTTTACCCAACCCGGTTTTGTCCAATAGCTCCGGTCGTACTCCCAGTCTGACGACGACGTTGAGTCCGAGTCCGAGTCCGAGTGCGGCTCATAAGGCACATAGTCCGAGCTACTGTCTGATAACGTTGACGGATCGGGG
>WTXE01000520.1:0-15970 GCA_022496225.1 Russula aff. rugulosa BPL654 | reverse complement strand
GCGTCGGCGTTGCCGTCCAAGCCTAAACAAAGATATATTGATGTGGTCAATCATTGTCTTGGCCGAGCCTAGCAAATACAGTATAACATACCAAAAGTTATCCCAAACTGGGTGACTTTCGGGGGAATGATTGAGCCCGCGGCAACGGCACTAATGCCTACGGACGCCTGGAGGTTGGCGTCGACGTCGATGGAGCCAGATCCGTCGCTGAATAGGTTCTTCTGGCCAGAGAAGTTGAGCGGGGCCGGTTTCTCCGAGAGCGACTTATTGAATGAGCCAATCGTCACACGGGCTAAAGTACAGCATAAACGAGAGTAAAATGAGAGTCAGTGCATCGTCTTGTGTCAACTAAACTGAGAGAACAAAATCAAACGAACCAAGAGGCTGCGACCTCCGGTGATTGCGCCGTTTAACCGTGCTCGAATCGTTTGGCCTGTTCTGTCCCTGTACAGAGAAGTTTACCTCACCCCTGTTGCAAAAAAGTTGGTCTATGCAAGCTCAACAGATCGTGAGACGAGACAACACACTGTGACGTGTCAGCCGCTGCAAAGTTGGTGTCGAGCGTCAATTGATGGACGGGCGTCTCCGAGCTATTAACGCGAGTAACCAAGTTGGATTGAAGAACCTGTGTTGAGCCACGCGCGCAAATGGCATCGGGCCACACTGAGAGTCCGGATAGTGAGTCCCGGCTGAACGAAATTTTTGAAAACAAAACACATACGCTTTCTGGCAGACGAACAATGGTATTCACTGGGCCGTTGCCCTGAAACAGGTTATTACAGTCTGGATTGTTGTCCATGCATCAACTGGATGTCTTGCTGTGAGCTAGTCGGTTGCACTTCGTCGTAATTTGCCAACCGGCGGCAGGGTAATGTCCGAAATCGCACTGACAGGGCCCCACTATGTATGCGTAGCGTATATGATGTCAGCGACGTGCTTGGTATAAGTAGAACACAGACTGACAATTTGTAGGATCCCGAGGTACCGGTGTCTGCAGGCACATCCCAGGAGCACTTTCCTTGAGTGCATGGAACAGACCAATCGTTCACAGCTAGTGCTCGCTGGCCTGCCGCGAGAAAAAGAGTGAGGCAGAATGCTGCGGAGGGTTTTGCGGAGAAGGGCATTTTGCGTCAAGCGAAAAAGTTTAATAAGAACGAAAAGAAGTAACGAAAGGAGCGAAAAAAAACGAAGTTTGCTCGGGAAGAGCTTCCAACAAGTTGGATTGCTTTGGGTATACTGTATAAGTGAGGGATAAATGTGCATAGTAAAACATTATATACATGAAGAGTAGGGTGGGAAAAAGCCAGAAGTAGATATTTGCAAAAGGTTTACTCGGGGAGGGTTGCAACGAAGGAAAGATCAACGGAATAAACCTGGCCTTTGGAAACGTATACGAGCGATAGGTAAAGTTACAGCACAGCGGCGTCAAATTGCCCGGATCACTGTTTCCAGACACGGACGTCTATACGCGAGCACATTGACAACCGCTTTGGCGCTTAGTCTCTAGCGGCAACGTAATCCACCTAGCCAGACAAGAAGAGCACATATGAAAGACCTCAGAGAACCAGGAGAATCAGTGCACAAATCCTGTAGTAGGCCCGGGTGAGCCCGAAATACCCGTCAGTCTGTGCAAGTGCATTGGACCCGACCCAGACAAGAAAGCGCCAATCACTGTCTGTGACTAGAAGGAGAAAATAAACGAGATGCGCACATCGCAGACCAGACCACATAGACCGGCATCTGCTTGAGCGACAGAGTAGTACCATCAGAGCGACGGAACGACGCCCAACTTGAAATGTTCTCATGACAACTTATTACAGTATGGGCCAAAATTACGGCTGTCACAGCCAGCTGTGCCAAGCTGAAAGCCATGGAGTATAGAGTACGACCATCGAAAAATTACGACATGCCAAGTCCTGATAGAGTTTGATGCAATTTGATGAGGGACGTGAAATGCAGTACTCGTAGTCTCGTACTGTGGTAACTTACTGCGGAAAGGTGTCGGCCCGAATCGCCCGATACCTCACGAAGGAAATTACACGTGATGAGAACTGTAATTTGCTGACCGTACGCATTACTGTATAGGATGACGTATGCGGTACCTGGTTCGTCGCTGTCGCTGGCACGGCACCAAACCCGATGGAAGCGTTTACGCGTTTACGGCTCTTTCTATGACAGGAAAGACCACACACACTTCACAATCGGTGATCCGACTCATCACCCCGAAGAGACCCTCCTAAGATATCTGATTTCCATCAACAGAAGTTCACGTTTCGCAGATCCGTAAAAGTGGCACTGCCTTGCGCTCGTGTGTCAAAGGTACGACCGCCCACTGGCATCGAACTCATTCAGGGCCATCCCGGGTTCCAGGCCAACCCACATGGTCGTACGTCTAAGCTCATGCCTACTAGTGATATTGTCGCTGTGCTGAGCTACCTGGACCATGAATTTTCTCCCAGGATTCTCTGAACTTCCCTCATGTATGCTATTAGTACACCAGTACTGTCCTTTGACTCCTTTCATTTTAATAAACTGCAATGAACGAATTGTACGAGTCACTTCGAGTACTGTACTGCATGTCCGTTTGTTCTGTTCCACCGTGGCGACGCTCCCGGAGTCCCGGTCGGGTCTCAGGAATCCACACGACCCTACCCCAGTTTCAACCTTAAACGATGCCTTGAAACGCCTATGCCCATGCCAACTTATGCCAATTTTGAAAACCGAGTCCGAAGTCACTCATGTGCGAACATTATTACTCTTGCAGGGATCATGAACTGACATGAAGACCCACTGACGGCCACAGGCAAATATCCTTCCGTCCCGTCAGTGTTCCGTCTTGCGATTCACATCTCAACGATCTCAACACCCGCCCCCCAGGCTTGCGCCGTAGGCCTAAACCTTGACCTAAACTAGCACTTGCTAGAACACGCAAACCTCGACTCGGATGTGTGCGCTCACTGCGCTGCTGTGACGCTCAACATGACCTATATCGGACGACGATCTTTATCCCTGCAGAACTTGAACGTCGTTCCAGTTAAATTCATTGATCAACTGTCCGAGTTAAGCGTGGTATCACATTGATCAACTATAAATATCCGACTTATTAATAATTATATGATTGGGTATTGAAATTACGGCGAGCTAGTCGGAATCGTCAAGAAGAGCAAGGAATGATCTCCCAAATCGTGCGCTGTGTCGTACTGCTCGAGGAGCGTCGTAGTGACGCCTTGAATCGGCCCCAGGTGCATCCTGCCGACAGATTGAATCAGGTGCATCTTGCCGACAGATTGAATCCCGGGTGCATCCTGCCCGACAGATTGAATCCCGGGTGCATCCTGCCCGACAGATTGAATCCCGGGTGCATCCTGCCGACAGATTGAATCCCGGGTGCATCCTGCCCGACAGATTGAATCCCGGGTGCATCCTGCCAACAGATTGAATCCCGGGTGCATCCTGCCCGACAGATTGAATCCCAGGTGCATCTTGCCCGACAGATTGAACCCAGTTCCATCCTGCCTGCTCAAAAGCGAAGCGGAATCGGTCGCAGTGGCCGCAGGTATCGGCCACCCAACATTTTGAATCCCAGGTGCATCCGGCCCAACATTTTGAATCCCAGGTGATCCGGCCCAACGTTTTGAATACCAGGTGCATCCGGCCCAACATTTTGAATCCCAGGTGTATCCGGCCCAACGTTTTGAATACCAGGTGTATCCGGCCCAACGTTTTGAATACCAGGTGTATCCGGCCCAACATTTTGAATACCAGGGTATCTGGCCCAACGTTTTGAATCCCAGGTGCATCCGGCCCAACATTTTGAATCCCAGGTGTATCCGGCCCAACGTTTTGAATACCAGGTGCATCCGGCCCAACATTTTGAATCCCAGGTGTATCCGGCCCTACGTTTTGAATACCAGGTGCATCCGGCCCGACATTTTGAATACCAGGTGCATCCGGCCCAACATTTTGAATACCAGGTGCATCCGGCCCAACATTTTGAATC
Organism: Russula aff. rugulosa BPL654; assembly: GCA_022496225.1. Lineage (NCBI taxonomy): Eukaryota > Fungi > Basidiomycota > Agaricomycetes > Russulales > Russulaceae > Russula > Russula aff. rugulosa BPL654. Next base: position 11,970 of record WTXE01000520.1, on the reverse strand, counting down.
CCAGGTGTATCCGGCTCAACATTTTGAATCCCAGGTGCATCCTGCCTGCTCAAAAGCGAAGCGGAATCGGTCGCAGTGGCCGCGGCATCGGCCGTGCTAGTTTGAGAAGCGGAATCAGTCGAAGTGGCATCGGTCGCGCTTGTCTGCGAAGCGGATTCGGTAGCAGTGGCATCGGTCGTGCTGGATTGAGAAGCAGAATCGGTTCGCGCTAGACTGCGATGTGGAATCGGTCGAAGTGGCATCGGTTGCGCTAGTCTGAGAAGCGGAATCGGTTGCAGTGGCATCAGTCGCGCTAGTCTGAGAAGCTGAATCGGTTGCAGTGGCATCAGTCGCGCTAGTCTGAGAAGCTGAATCGGTTGCAGTGGCATCAGTCGCGCTAGTCTGCGAAGCAGAATCGGTCGCATAGCACTCGTTGCGCTGGTCTGAGAAGACGAATCGGTCGTAGTGGCATCTGTCGCGCTAGTCTGCGAAGCAGAATCGGTCGAAGTGGCGTTTGGCGCGCTGGACTGAGTCGAGTTCGCGCCCCCACCAAAGCATTGCTGTTATCGTGTACAAGGAATGATAAATATTCGAAAAAAAGAATGAATACAGTAGGGGCTGCGAGCACGCACCTGGAAGAGCGGGAAGTTCTTATCGAAGAGTGATCCTCCCGTAGAGGCATCAAAGAGGCCGAAGAAGGATCCCTCCGCGCCCACGCCGACGTTGATTTCTGCATTCCCAGACAGGCACGGCTGCGGGTTCGCGACGGAGGAGACGTTTCCTTGGAGGCCGAGCGAGGCGTCGAAGTCCAGGAATACGCTCGCGGAGGCTGCATTGTCTAGTGCGTTTATCCCGAGGCTCACTTGCGGGATGAGGTGGGCAGTTGCACCGAGCGTCGCGCCAACGTCTGGGTTGGCGCTGAATGTCACCTCTATGGTCGGGGTATTCAAGTTAGTTCAATAAATATGGATAGGGCGACGCGTGTTGACGATGAGGAATAGCAGAAAGTAAAGTTAAAACTCACGCTTGCTGCTTGACGCGATACCATCTGTATTCGATCCACCTTGGGCGGGAAGGTGAAGGAGGCACCACCAAGATTGTAATTCACTTCGACGGCCGCATTCACGTTTTGAAGTCCGAAATTGGCGCCAATGTTGCCCAATAACGTGAATTGGGGACCGATATCAAGGATTCTACCATCATGTGTGAGCTGCTATCCATTGTATGAGGTCCAGCTCTGCGCCCACGTACTTAGGGATAGAAAGGCCTGGAAGACCGGCTTGGAAGAGCGTGATATTGCCAGAACTGACTTGCCCAGAGATATCGCCCGAGACACTAAGCGTGGCGTCGGCGTTGCCGTCCAAGTCTACAAAAATTATCGAGGTTGTCAATCATTGTTTTGGGATCAACCTAGCAAATGCGTTATAACATACCAAAGGTTATCCCGAACTGGGTGACTTTTGGGGAATAATTGTGCCCGCGGCGACGGCACTAATCCCCACGGATGCCTGGAGGTTGGTGTTGATGTCGATGGAGCCAGATGCTTCGCTGAATAGATTCTTCTGGCCAGAGAAGTTGACCGGGGCCGGGTTCGCCGCGAGGGACTTATTGAATGAGTTACTAAGCAGACTCCCTAGAGTACAGGGTACAGAAGAGTAAAATAGGGATTAGCGCACCGCCTTGAGACAAAACGGAGAGAAACGGATCCAAACGAACTCTGTACATTATTTACCCCAGCGGCAGAGTTCCCACCGGTGGTAGAGTTGGCATCAACTTGCCGATAGATATGATTTTGTGACCTGGCAAGGGACCTCAGCTTCCGGCGGCTACGCCGGTTCACTGCATTCGAATTGTCTTGTCTGTTCTGGCCTTGTAAAGAGAAGTGGACTTCACTACCCCTGTTGCAAAAAATTAATGTAAGTTCAAGCTTCGGTCCTGAGATGAGACAACACGCACTGTGACGGGCCAGCCGCCGCAAAGTCAGTGTCAAGCGTCAATCGGTGGACGGGGGCCTCCGAGTTGGATTGAAGAACCTGGTGTTGAGCCACGCGCGCAAATGGCATCGGGCCACACTGAGAGTCCGGATAGTGAGTTCTGACTGAACGAAATTGAAAGGAAAAAAAAAACATACGCTTTCTGGCAGACGAACAATGGTATTCACTGGGCCGTTACCCTGAAAGAGGTTATTACATTCTGGATTGTTGTCGTTGCACATCAGCTGGATATCTTGCTTTGAGCTAGTCGGTTGCATTGTGTCGTAATTTGCCAACCGGCGGCAGGGGTTATGTCCGAAATCGCACTGACAGGGCCCCACTATGTGTGCGTAGGTATAGGATGTCAGCGAAGGGTGCGGAAAAGCGACGTGCTTGGCATAAGTAAGCAAAAACTGACAATGTTCACCGACCCCGATGCACCAGTGTCTGCAGGAATGTCCCAGGAGCATTTGCCTTGAGTGCATGGAACGGACCAATCGTTCACGGCTAGTGCTCGCTGGCCTGCGGCGAGGACAAGAGCGAGGAATGCTGCTGAGGGCTTTATGGAGGAAGGCATTTTCGTTAAGGAGAGTTAAAATAAAACGAAAGGAACGAAGAATAGTGAAAGGAACGAAAAGAAAAGACTTGCGAAAAGGAAAAGGATTGAGGGGTGAATGTGTATGTGTAAAGCATTATATACTCGAGCGAAGAGTAGGGTGGGAAGAAGGCAAGAAGTAAAGATTTGCAAAGAGGGTTGCTCGGGGAGGGATTGCAACGAAGCAGAGATCAATGAAATGAGTCGGGGTCCTTTGAAAGCGTATACGAGTGCTAGTTAAAGTCATTGTGCTGCGACAAATTGGTGGGATCACTGTTGCAGACACGGATGTCTAAGCCGTATTGACAACTGCTTTGACGCTCGGTCTCTAGCGGCAGCGTAATCCATCGAACCAAACAAGAGCAATACAAAAAAGGCCTCAGAGTACCAGGCTAATCAGTGTAAAATCCTGCGGCAGGTGAGCCCGAGATACCCATCATTCAGTGCGGTTGCAGTAGTAGACCCGATCCACGAACTTTGAAACCGTCAATCATCTGTGGCTTGAAGGGGAAAAAATTGCAGTGCGCAGGTCGTAGATGGGACCATATGGACGACAGCAAGTTGACTGTATCGTGACAACTGGCAACTGATGTGGGCGCGAGGTTCTTATGACGACATATACAGTAGACCAGACATCCGGTCATCACCTGCCTGGGAATTGCTGACATACGTGACACCAATTGAGTAAGACATCCGGAATCGGAGTTGTCCACTACAGTATTAGCCGTTGCAACCATCTAGGAACCATGTCAAGACACGTACTGATTAAGTCTTTTGATGGCAATCTTTGCGCTTGTTGACTTCATAGGTCTACGTATTCGGTTGTACCTGAACGTTCCACTAAAGTCACTCGAACAGGCCGCAGTCGTTGGGTGGATAGAAATATCCCGTGGTGAGTTCTGATCTTACGCACAAACCTCTCACAGGTCGAGAATGAGGTAGAAAACCACGGTCGCGCGTAATTTCAGCCAGTCTACAAATAGCTCTCTTCTCCTTACCGAATCTAGGGTTTTACCTACCTAAGAACCCTTTTTCGTTCCTATTACACCCTACGATGTGAGTGCGAGGTGCTTCTTGATGTGATCTACGTTAGCCTTTGAAGTGGACGTAGACTTATCTGTGCGACCATCGAACATCATTTTGGGTCTTTGCTGTGCTCTTTACATGTCACAGGGCTGGTAGCGGAGATTTCGGAGCATCTCCAGCGCTCGCCTAATTAGATGACCCAAATGGTAGGTGGTGGACGTATAATTCAGCACATACTACAGTGATCAATGATCGCATGGTGGCGGCACCAACGTGCGCATCCAAGATACGCCAGCTCATTACCATCGGTGACACCGTAATAGGCCTCACGTTGTCCATTTTTGATGTCGAATGCGAACAGACAAGGCATAACTTCTGTAGTCCCTCACCTGTATTGAAAGTCACCATCTGAGTCCTTCTCCGTCTTTTCATGAAGCGACATCGGTTCAATACTATTATCATTATCCAAACAAGATAGAGACACTCATCAATCGAAAAGTCATCTCGTGGTACTGGACAACTGAGCCACTCGTTACCGCTCTCCGTTTCGGCTGGGGAGGTTTAAGGAAAGGTGATGCGCATACCTCTGTTACACCCTACCGATGATCAACCCAGTCCGCCTCATTTTTCAGGAAATCCATGAGTACGCTTGGATCGAGGTCGGAGAGGGACACCTTGTGAACCGGATGGTGGAATGCGTCATCTGTACGCCGTTAAATGCCATTGAGCATGTATGTCACCTAACGATGAGCCGCTGGCCTATAAGTGTTTCACGGGGTGGTGGTGAAGCTGGTAAACGATATGGAAAAGCACTGTGTGACTCGAGGCGTCGTCACGGTTGATGCGCTGATGGGCGACGATGAAGACACAGACCCCCACCCAGGCGTCATTTGTCTAATCCCTATGCTCGCGTTTCACTGCATGCTCGAGAAATCATAATTGGAGATTAAAGCTTGCTGGGTGCGAATCGCGGGGGTCCATGTGTGAGAGGTCGTTATTTGCTTGCGAGCCAAGAGAAAGGCATGAAAACGATGGCTGTAGCCACTGATCGACTGTGGAGACGCATCTGGCAAGCCGGCGGGGTGGCTCAAAGGTGAATAGGACAGCGCCGGGAGAAGGGCTGGGGACGAAAATGGGATGGCTTTGTTGCAAGCGCCTATGTCCTGTTTCGCGGCGTTCTCGGCCATTGCTTACGTAAATTTGTCCACCTTCCTGGAGACGTGCCAACTGAAATACCTATCAGGCTTCACAAGCTTCACAGCTTCACCTTTCGAAATATCGAATGGCGTCTATTTCCACCAGATGACCTCGTCACTGCCTTGTCCACCTTGGTCAAGTCTAACGGCTTACTGTTGGTTTCCATTCCCCAGCATGAGCTTCTCGCCGATCCATCAGTTATGGCACGTCGACCTCATCAACACATCGCTCTCCCATGCCTCTTTTCTTCGATTTTTATGGTGTAACCGAGTATCAGAGGAGTTTGTGGCGCGAATCGACTTGCCCAGTCTCCACCAATTTTCCTCTCCTCTCCAGCGTGCGCATTCTCGACATTGAGAAGGATTACAGCTCTGAGCTGCCAACCGGGAAGAAGACGTGGACTCGGCTCAGTGGCTGGAGCTTTTCCAGCAATTTTCGCATGTGAGGCTAGTTTCTGTTAACGTGGAGCATCTTGTGCCGCGCATCGTGCAGGCTCTGCCGCTCTGGTAACGGAAGACGTGGCCGAAGGAATATTACGCGAGCTGACCTCGCTTCGCTGGAGGCGGTTTCTAGCGGACAGTGAAAACGCGCGAGAGTCAGAAGCGCAGCGGGAAAAGCACGGACACAATGGCACAACTGTGCACAGATGAAGAAGAGGACGATGACTCTGAAGACTCTGAACATTAGGGAACACTACTGAGGGACTTATATACATGAGGATCCTTTGTACTACTAATGAAGTGTAGTGGACGCGAGACTAATCACAAGGCTACGAGGATGAAAGAGAAGTGGAGCAGGAACCACTAGTGAGGACACGAGTGCGTAGGGCACGTCGCGTTTGATACTAAGGGGACGGATCTCTAAAGTCTACTCAAAGGGAAATGAGAAGGTCGTGTAAGGTACTAATGGACTGACAGAAAAAAGGGAACTGTGCATGAAAGAAAGAGGATGACTGATCAAAGAAAAAGGATGATAAATCAACAGAGGAGAGAACTCAGTCGAAGGGATGTGCAAGCGTGCAGGGATGTGTGAGGCGGGCGCGAGGCCAATGCGAGGCGTCGCCGATCCCCCGAGCTCCAAATCCGGCACTCCCCCTCAAACGCGACGCAGCCCAAGCATGCAAACGTGTCTTGGGGTCATCGCTGGCGTCCTGTGCGGCGGCTATGGTGAGTGTGTCGTGTTCTGCAAGAAAAACAAAGTTGTGATCGTCGTTGTCGTCACCATCAACGTCTATGAGGTGGAATGCCTCGTTTTCTGTCCAATCGGGATGGTAGTACTGGCCTGGCCCGCTCCTGGCTCCCCCTGAGGGTCGCGCGCTCCATGATTGCTGAGGGTTTGCTTGCTGCGAGGACTCGGTGGCCAGATGTGTCGGCGTGCATGCTGACAACGGTGCGGGTGCTGGTGTCGTTTTCTTGGGTATGATCGGTTCTTCGTCTGGTAATTCTTCTTTACCAGTGTCGGTAGCTGTTGCTGGTATCTGTAATAAAGTGTTTAGCAGCGATGCACGGGCGTTAGGAGTTGTCGTAGGTGTGATGATGGGATTGATGGGAGGTAATGCATGAGTGGGGAGGACGACGCTGGTCGGTGGTGTGTGGGGCGTGGCTGCTGCTTGCTGAGTCGTTAACGGCGGTGGAAATCGCACCTCCGCAGTGCGCGCGTCGAGTTTTGAGCCCGCGTCCTGATGGGCCCATATGCGTTGCCCCCACTCGGCAGAGTGCACCTCATCTCCAAATGACACTGCAAAAGGGGTTGTTAGCTCCTTGTGAATGGGTTTGCAGGTCGTCTTAGCATAGTCGTACGAAGAGAGAGGGGATGGGAAAACAGAATCTATTGGGTGCAGCTCGGTGACTGCGTTCGTGTGCGAGCAAATGGGGTCGGCTGAGATTTGGCTGTGGCGTGGCGTGGGAATATCGACTTGCTCCGCTGCGGCAGCTGCCGCCAGTGCGTGCTCGACTTTGTACAGCCCATTCGGGCTTGCTGGGATGTCGCCCACGATCTTCCCGGTTTTACTTTTGATCTTGCAACTTGTGCCTTCGAAATTGACAGAGTAACCAGCAGCAGCAATACGACTAACCGAGACAACGGTTAGTCCCATATCAGGTGCGTACAGTGTGTCTTTGAGGGTGATAGTGGTAGATGACGCGCCATTAGGGACATCGATCTTCAGATCGCCAGCGCCGATGGCATAGAAAACACGGCTATTGGCTGCAGTGATGGGGCGGGGTGGGATGGAGTGGAGGTTGGTGAAGCGATGGGAGAAGGGTGACATGTGTCGGGATGCGCCAGAGTCGTACAACTCGACTTCAGGCCTTGAGGTAAGTGGTGCACTATCCGTTAGTGCTGATAAGGTGTTACAGGACTTGCCCTCATCGCGGGCATCATCTGCGTCCATGATCGCGGCCCACGACTCGTCTGCAGCGTTCGCGCTGTCTCTCTTGGACTTGTCCTTCTCGTCTCCGTCTTGCTTGGGATTCTTCGGCCAGTTCCCCTCGTCTCCTCCACCCTTGGCCCAACATTGCGACTTGTAATGCCCTTTCTTGTGGCAGTTGTAGCATTCAATATTCTTGCGCTTGTTCTTGCGCTCTTCGGCGGTGAAGGCTTCGTCGGCATCTTGACTCTTGCCTTTGCGTAGCTGACGCTTCTCTTGCTCGTTTATGGCCATTCGGGTGATGGCGGTCGACGTGAGGTCCTTGTCGCTGGCCTCATATGAGTTTGCGAGGGAGTCGACGGCAGCATCGTAGCTGGGAGGTAGGGAACCTATGATGACCGAGGTGTACTCGGCATCATGATCGTTCGTCCGAACGAGGAAAGCCTTTCGCGCAGATCAGCGAGCTTTTCAAGGTGAACGCGTACATCATCGCTTTCCCCACAACGCATGTTCTGAAACTTCTTCCCCAGGTCCACCATCATACTCCTCGACTTCCCCTCATACAGCACCTTCAACTTCGCCCATACGTCCTTCGGCTCGTATGCTGTCTTGATCTGGTTAAATACCAGGTCGGGGATCGTTGCGCTAAGGATTTGATTGACCACGATCTTATCTGCGGTCCAGCGCTGCTCAGGCTTGAGTGTGCCGATATCGCCGGCGTTCTTGTAGGTGTCGGTAATTGTGTCATTTGTGAGGTGGTCGCCGAGACCCCTCATCGTGATCGTCCACTTGATGCGATCGCGATACGTGATCCAGTTGGATCCGTCAGCGTCTAACTTTGGCAGGTGCAACGTGAAATCGCCGGTCATGATGGCGAGACTTCGGATATGGAAAAAACGGTAAGCTTTAAGCGGGTTTAAACGGTGAACGTGCTGATTCAATTATGTGCCGCAGGGCCCATAACCTAGCGGACAGTGAAACGCGCGAGAGTCAGAAGCGCAGCGGGAAAAGCACGGACACAATGGCACAACTGTGCACAGACGAAGAAGAGGACGATGACTCTGAAGACTCTGAACATTAGGGAACACTACTGAGGGACTTATATACATGAGGATCCTTTGTACTACTAATGAAGTGTAGTGGACGCGAGACTAATCACAAGGCTACGAGGATGAAAGAGAAGTGGAGCAGGAACCACTAGTGAGGACACGAGTGCGTAGGGCACGTCGCGTTTGATACTAAGGGGACGGATCTCTAAAGTCTACTCAAAGGGAAATGAGAAGGTCGTGTAAGGTACTAATGGACTGACAGAAAAAAGGGAACTGTGCATGAAAGAAAGAGGATGACTGATCAAAGAAAAAGGATGATAAATCAACAGAGGAGAGAACTCAGTCGAAGGGATGTGCAAGCGTGCAGGGATGTGTGAGGCGGGCGCGAGGCCAATGCGAGGCGTCGCCGATCCCCCGAGCTCCAAATCCGGCATACTGTACTGTACAGTTGAAAAATCACAATGTGTAGGAGGAAAAGCCTGAAAGGTGGGAATCACGAATTGCCCGAATCCTGACAACGACGTCAATCCGACCCATCTTGCTACCACTTGAGCTTAGCCGTGTAGAATTCTAAGAGCTTAAATATGGAACCTGCTTAGATTGGGAAAGTGGAATGGTCGTGGAAGAGCGCACCTTATTTGGGAACATATCCGCACACACTCTAGAATCTTCTTTGCATGTTGTCATCTCACCCTTCCTACAAAAAGCAATCCCGAACTGTCAGACCACGCACCACAGAGGGACACGAGAGACAGACAATTTAAAGTAGATGTCCAAATAATCGCCTTTTATCCTCTTGACGGTATATATTGTCTCAATATATTGATCCCAGTTGGAAAGACTCCCCCATTTATCGGTCGCGCTGGGTTCGAAAAAATTTTCAAGTGGGCACTTAGACTCGTAGAATTCTAAGAGCTAGAATATGGAACCTGCTTAGATCAGGAAAGTGGTATAGTCGTGGAAGAGCGGACCTTGCATAGGAACTTATCCACACACATTGACGAAATTTCTCTGCACACTGTCTTCTCACCCTTCCTACAAGGAGCAATCCCAAACTGTCAGACCACGCACCGCAGAAAGACGAAATGAAAGACGAACAATTTAAAGTAGACGAATACTTCCCCATTTTCTGTCCTCCTGACAGTTTCTATTTTTTTGATATATGGTTCCCAGCTGGGAAGACACTTCCATTTCTTGGTCGCGCTGGGTTGGAGGAATTCTTCGACTGGGCTAGGCCAGTTTGAGGAGGATGCTGGGGAAGACATCAAGCTTATGCTTCGGCTGATGTGCTCATCAGGTCCTTTATATAAACGCGAGGTCTTTAGCGATTTTACCTAAAAATCGCAACGCTGGGTACGTAGCCCGTGACTCAAATGAAGTATACTGAGTAAACGTACCCACGGATCCGAGTCGCTTACATTGGCGGATCCGCAATGCTCCAAGGTTCAACATTTCCGTGCATTTGGAGTGTTTTTGCAGTAGGCTTCTCCTTATATAATAGCCGTCCGAATGGACTAATTGGAGGTATTGCCACGTAACACCGAAAGTGTTCAGAACCCCGCAAGGTGCATTTCTCCTGGCTGATCACCGCGCAACGTAAGACAGCCTTGATTTTATCTGCTCCATCAGTCATGTTGCTTGCGCATTGCGCAGCTTATAGCGTCAAAGAAATGAATCACGGGTGAGTGTTTTGGGTTCGATGCACTGTTGGTAGTAACAGTTTAGAGGTCGGGAAGCAAGACTGTACACAGGCCGCTTGAGGTCTTAAGACCAGGTCATGGAAATCTATGACTGTCTGTCTGATGAGTTGTTACGCGTTGGTCCACCTGGATGGCTTGGATGCATTGTCATCCGAGTCATCCAGGTGGACCAGCTGGTAAGACGCCCGGATAGCCGTGGCTAAAAGATTTGGGGTACACGTGTGTGTTTACGAACTGGTGACATGTGGAATAGCGAATAGCAGTTTTGACACCGTTGCCCTTACCGAATGAAACGCCCACCAAAATCGATTTTGCCGCCATTTGAGAAATTTCAAAGTCCCAAATTCACGACATCGGTGGCCCAGAGGACTTCGCAGAGATACAACAACCGTAATGGAAAAGTGACGGTGTCGCGTTGTCGTTCGTAAGCAGGGAGGGAACTCAGGGCAATCATGATAGCGTCTGGAATCACTATTCCAACGTCAGGGAATCCCTCATTGAGAGGTCCAGAGTTTCCTGGTTTGCAAGTTCTAAATGAGTCCTCGTCGCGGTTAGTCACCGAGCGTCCGTAAGTTATGATAGTCCGATGATAGTCCTAGCGTTATGATAGTCCGAGCGTCCGCAGCGTCTGGCGGAGCGAGCGCCAACTCACTTCCTTAGCCATACCCACCAACGTACCCGCTGTTACGCGAAGAAATCTGGATGGCTCCCCATTGGCTCTCAACTCTGGCATCTGTAGGTATGGCTGTCGGGCCCCCGCTCGTCTATGCCGATCAGACCGCGTCCATAGTCAAGAAGAAGTACGCGTTGTCCCCTACACCATGGTTCCCTGGCTCACACAAGTCTACCGTTCAGAGATTCTACAGGGTTTTCTCGAGACGTTTGTGCAGTTCTGTGCGTGAATTCTACCTCTTTTTTGCTTATTGACTAACTGGCTGACTAGGCTGCTCGCCAACATCACACGATGCTTCTTCTGGCTCGGAGAGCGCTTCGAGTTCGCGCTCTTATTGCAATCTCTTCTGATGATTTTGTGTCAAGTACGTTCCCTCTGTACTTCTTTAAGGAGGGCTGAACTGTCTTAGCTGGCGTTGTTGTATGTCTGCGTACTCTATCGCCCTCGCTCAAGTCCTGAGAACCCTGGCACGTATACCCGACCGCTGGGGTTCTGGCAATGGTCGACCTACTCACAACATATCGAGTTCCTTGCGGGCTATATGTACGAAAACGAAAGCCCATAATTATTGCTCTCTTCTCATACACATCAGTGTTCTCTTTACGATCCTGGTGCTTATATTCGGCCGAGTGGATGTTTTCGTGTGGCTCCTTGGTTTCATTGCGTTGGGATTAGAGAGCACGCTGCCAATTCCGCAATTTATAACGTTAGTCACGTTCGTTTTCAAGCACTGTGCACTCACTGTGCTTCATCTAGTAATTACAAGCAGAAGTCTTTATATGGGTTCCGGATGTCAACACTTATAGGTTGGGTTTGGGGAGACGCTTTCAAGTACAGCCACCCTTGCATACATTCTCGCCTCCAAACCGGAAATTCATGATTTTCTCGCAGGATGGTCTACTTTTTCGTTCAAGGGAGCCCTCTCCAGTTCAAAATTTGTGCAATTTTCCAACTGTCAGTGGACATTGGTAGGTGTAGGGGCATCATTGCAGTTGAATCCTAACCATCGTTTGGCAGCGGTCGTTCTACAGAGACTGTACTACGGAAATGCAGCGCCTTCCACCGCCTTGGGAGAAGATGATGATTTGGAGCAAGCTCTTGCTCTAGCGGAAGAGTAGAGAGTTGTACTTAAAATTAGCGTAATTAGAGCTGTGCTGTGCGGCAAACAAACCCAAATTAAGTTTTGTGAAGCGTGTCCTGTGCTGTTACAACTTCACTCTGACGCGTCCCCTTGAGCCGTTCGACGGCATTGACCCCTCCCTCATCACTTCATTATGGATATTTCTAAACCCATCGCATTCGCCGAGCATCTACAACTCTCCAGTCTCGGTGTTCAACCAGCATCAATTTCGTTTCAGGTTCATACGACCCAATGTGCTCATTTGTTTTATTCGCTCACCCGGTACCCAT
>WTXE01000052.1:0-155390 GCA_022496225.1 Russula aff. rugulosa BPL654 | reverse complement strand
TCTGAGTCAGCATATCTGAATCAGCCTGAGTCAAGAATATATTTCAACCAATCACAATGCAGAGTTGTCTAATCAATCAGATTGGATTATTATGACCCTTTTGTCACACAACATTTATAATATAGAAGAGATATAAGCCATTAAAAACTATGTAAGTTTCATAGTGGCCTTAGCACTGCCCTAGGAAAAACTGGATTTTGGCAACATTTCCACCTTTAATACCTTGAGTTGCATCTCCAGCATCTGCCTTCCCAAAGATTGCAAAAAGCTATATAAACGAAAGAGTTATGGGCCTGATTGTGCACGAGTCACAATTAGTTGTCAGTTAGTGTGTCTGCCATAGTGCTTCACTCTGGTAAGCTTCAGAGTGTGTGTGTAGTTGTTTGATGCAGCTCTCCTTGCTAAAATTCCATGCTGCATTCTATTTCTTATGGGTCATGCTTGCCATACAGTAGCTAACCTGTCTTTGGTGCCATACTATTGCTAAGGCCCAAAGGGGTGAGTAGAGTTTTGATGCTATAGTAATTTGATCAAATTAAATTAAATCTCTGACCTTTCTATCAATCAATTTAATCCAAAATTGACATGGAACTTTCTGCTTCCCCTTTATTTCAAACACACCTTTGAAAGAGCTTTTTGGCTGCTCAGAGATATAGGCCTCAGATTAGGGCGATTGAGCTTGCCATAATAGCAGTATATGTCACATTATAATATTAGATCTGCCTACAATTCTGAACTATCTAGGTTGAACATGGATTGATGTTTTTCAAATCCAGTGAAATTGCCCTCCAAGCAAACTAGCAGCCAATGAGAGCAAGCTCTCACTATTTTCAGAGTCTTTTGGTTTCATTAATATTTCTAGAGTGAGAAATTTCACCAGATTGGAAGGACAATCAGTCACGTTAATAGCAAGCATTGGGTCATGATTAAGGAGCATGCCTATGCCCATATTGGTGTCACTGGAGATAAGTCAGATGCTTGCCTTAAAAATGATGGCAGCAAAGCTACTTTAAACCAACATGCTTTTATTGATTCGAACTGGTAAGTCTTTTGTTAACAAATTTGTTCTAACTAGCATACTAATAAATTGATGCATTTCATTTAAAACCATCGTTTACTTGCCCATCAAAATCCAAGTACAATGCCTTACAATGCTTTTAGGATTTGTTTATTGTCTCTTAATTTGGAAATCTAATGTTAATATTCACTATCTACATGGAATAATGAAATATAAATGACTACTAGATAACTAGTAATAGAAAATAGAAATTTGTACAATAAAACACTACCTATTTCTAGAATGGGATGTTTATATTAGTACACAACTCTAGTATCACACATGTTATATAGTTCTATACATGATAACCTAGTCTAGGTTGCCAAAATAGTGCATGGCAAATGCATACTAGACTAGACTCAAAACTAGGCTACTTACATGAGTTTTTTGAAAACTAGAGCATGGCAAGTCTACTAAACAAGCTGACAAAGTAGGCTACTATTGTACTAATTATAACTTTTCAATCCTAAAATTATATGATTGCAAGTCACATGCAAATAAAAACAACAGTCTGTATATTTTTTATTACTTCATTTTTCATTATTCATTTTTCATTTTTAACTTTTTATTTTTTTATTAGCTTTATTTACATATATCATAAGTTTTTTGAACATCAGATATCCTTTTCTCAAATGTGAGTATACTGTATAATCTCAATTCTAAAATATCTCAGTGATTGATGAAGAATTGTAAAAGATATAGCTTATTTAAATTTTAGGTAATGAAAACCATGTAATTACAGAGTTAGGCTCCATCACTGACAGCCAAGGGAAGCAATTCACAAATAACCTTTCCAAGAACTTTAAGAATAATCTGTCCCATGACACCTATGGATACTTCTTCTTATCACATAAGCCATTCAGCCAAACTCTAACAAGTCTCCTCAATCACATCATACATAGTCACAATCTCAAGCCAACAAAAGACAATAATACATCATTAGTTTGTTTTGGTTGGATTCGTTTCCTTTTGTTTTCTATCAAAGTCTGCTTTTCCATAACAATTAACAAGTCTCAAAGGCAATTAGTGACGTTTGTTGGGCTGGATCCTAGAACACCTGCTTTTACAAATGAGCAGTTTTCTATTGCTGTGTTTAGCTAGAGTGACTTCAGTGTTCAATACTAAGGCCATTTGGAAGGAGAAGGATAGAGAGGCAAAGTTTAAAAATATTACATATAAAGAAGCTAAGGAAAAATCCCCAGGCTCACTGTGCTGTTGCCATCCACCACCTCTCTTATACTTAGAAGCACGAGTGTAAGATGGTGCTGGGAGGATAAGGAAAGGAACTAACTAGTTCCCTAGGCGAGATGTTTGATTGTTAAGTACCCTAGAACATGAGACATAGACAAGGCGCGAGTGAGACATAGACAAGGCTCGCGAGTGGGTCACCATGAGACAAGGGAATTACATAATGCACAACCTTTTCTGTCTAACACTCCCCTTCAGACTGGCGACATACCCATGCCCGCGACATGTTTTTCATGCTTCGGGCATGGTAAGGCTTTGGTCAATACATCGGCAGTCTGCTCACTAGAGGGACAAAGTTCTGCCACAAATCTTTTCGCCTGTACTTTCTCCCTGATCCAGTGGAATCTGGAATCAATATGCTTCGTTCTTTTGTGGAAGATGGGATTTTGTGCGATGCCCACAGCTCCTTCGCTATCGGAAATCAAAGTTGTTGGCTCCCGCTGAGTAAGCCCAAGGTCTCTGTGAAGATTTCTTAACCATGACACTTCTTTTCCAGCTTCCCACAAAGCGATGTATTCCGCCTCGGTAGATGACTGGGCGGTCACACTTTGTTTACCTGATCGCCAAGTGATGGCTCCCCCTGCAGCTAAGAATACGTAACCTGTTGTCGATTTGCCATTGTCTCGAGTTTTATATGAGGCATCAGCGAAACCATGGAAGGACTCGGGAGCGTGAGGTACGTATTTATAAGTTATACCAAGCTTCCTCGTTCCTGACAAATATCGCAGGATTCGTTTTAATGCCATTGTATGTTGCATACTCGGGTTTGCGGTATACGACGCCAGACGATTAACTGCAAATGCTATATCGGGCACGTTGAGTTAGCGATGAATTGAAGCTCTCCCAACAATTGAGCATATGAATTGCTTCGATTTCCTTCGTTCCATCCGGTTAGGAAGGATTTTATTATTTGGATCGAGGGCATTTGGACTGGGTTGGCCTTAGTGAGTCCCTGTTGTTCCAGAATGCGCTGAATGCTTTGTTTTTGTGATATAGTTATTGCTTCTGAGTTTGAGAGATCTCAATACCGACTATTTTGGATGGCTCGCCCATGTCCGTTGTTTCCCACTCGGTACGTATATCCTTCTTCATTTCTGCCATAGTCTCTGCTGAATCAGCAAAAAGAAGCAGATCATCTACCAGACGGTAACGATTGCCGTTTTATCGGCTTGGAGCGTGTGTACACACATGGGTCAGCGCGTGAGCGTTTGTACCCTCTCCTCATTTTTTCATCAATTCCGCATTCATTCACGGCGACTGTTTCAGTCCATATAGGGTCCTTAATAGGTGGCAAACCCTACCGCTGCCATCGTCGAATCCATCTGGTTGACGCATATATATGGTCTCTTTTAGAGTCCATTTAGGTAAGCACCTTTAACGTCCATCTGTTGAATTAGCAGATGATTCTGGATCGCGATGGCTAACATGGCACGGATAGACTCCATTCGGACAACGGAAGAATGTGTCTCAAAATAATCATACCCAAGACGTTGCCCACAGCCTTTTACGACAAGTCTCGCTTTGTATTTTACTATGCAGCCTTCTTTATCTCTTTTACACGAAGACCCATTTGTTCTTGAGGGGAATTGCACCAGCCGGTAAGTCAACTAATTCCCAGGTTCCTTTGTCCCGGAGTTGATTTAATTCAGCTCGGATTGCTATTTCCCACTCGGGCCAATCGGGAGATTCCTTGGCCTCTTTTAAGGTCTGGAACTCATCACCGGCTTCGGCCATTAATAGGATCATCTGACTGTCGTCAAGATTGTCCTCCTCTTCATCATCAGTTTATTTTCTGATGTGAAAGGGTCTGCTAGTTGCCGGTAATCTTTTTGGATTCCCCTCGTTTTACGTGGTTCATTCTGGCTCGGCGGTTCTTTTCATTTACGACTCGTGTTGGGCTCAGCTGGCTTGTTTAGGACGGCTGGCTCTTTTGAATTTTTACACCACATACGTCTGTTTCCTCATGCTCCCCTTTGTGAGTGGGGGTGATTTTTACCACGATTTCCTCATCTGGCTCTTTTTTCGCGAGGAGTGAGAAAAACGTAGTTGCGCGAGGTTAGGACTTTTCGTGTTTCAGCATTGTAATACAATACTGATTTTGACGCATCATTATAGCCAACGTAGGCGCGTCTTTTAGATTTCGGCATTATTTTCCGCGCGACATTTTGTCACTGTAAGAGGACCTATACGGGAGCACCGAATTCCCATAGGTGCGCTACATTTGGCTTAGAGCCAAACCATGCCTCAAAGGGTGCGAACGTATGCTGCATGAGCCACAGCAGGTTCCCAAAGGAACTCAGGAAGTCCAGAAGCAGTTATCATAGCACATGCAAGTTTGACCAGCGTGCGGTTCATACGTTCCGCAACACCATTCTGAGAAGGTGAGTACGGAGCGGTAAGCTCTATCTCCATACCTTTGGCGTGACACCAATCTTGCAGGTCCTTATTGATAAACTCAGTGCCGCGATCAACACGTATGCCATGAGTAGTTATGCCGCGCACATGCAGATGAGTCATATAATTTTTTACCTGCTACGCTGCCTCATGCTTCCCTTTGAGGAAGTAAACTGTTACATACCGTGTTGCGTCGTCCACCAAGAGCAAATAGTATTGGTGTCCGCTAATGGAGGAGATTTGTACTTGCCCCAGAGGTTCATGTGAGTAAGCTCCCCTTTAACTTTGTGTCGCGTTTCTGCTTTCGGATCGAAAGGTTTGCGTGATTGTTTTGCTTGTGTGCAGCTCGTACAGTCAGGAGTCGGTGTTTTGGTATCAACGGTGAAGCCGTCAATGAGCTTTTTGGCATGTAGCCTTTTCAAGCCGTCATAACTGACATGCCCGAATCGGCGGTGCCATGTTTCCCATGTCTGTTTAGACTCTTTACAGGAAAACGAATATAATTTAAGTCTATTTTATTGTTTGCGTCAGTTGGCACCATATTAAACTTATATATGTGACGCGACTTTTTGTCCCTTGAGAACTGGGACATTTTGGCGATTAAACAAAATTAATTCGCCGTTCGACGCTTGATATCTCCGCCCCTGGCTATCCCATCTGCCTAGGGCAAAGATATTATATTTATTCGATGGGATATAACTTACATTTTCCAGATGTAGGATTCGCTCGCGCGTTCCATACTTAGCTGTGAGTTTAATTGTCCCACGGCCTTCTATCTGGATAATTTTACCTCCGACTCCTTGGACGGTGGCACCCGGCGTTGGCTCGTAAGAGCTGAAGAACTCACGTCGGTTTGTAATGTGATTTGTTGATCCGCTGTCAGCCAACCAATCATACATGCGAGACGCTTCATTGGAGGCGAGGCTAGCGAGATCATCACAATCATACAAAGATACACAATCAGAAAGGGAAAACTTTTCGATATCCATCGCTGTCAGAGTCTCATCCTCATCATCTTCGTCGACCTCGGCAAGTTGAGTCTCTTCTTTGGTAGTCAACGCGTCGACAACCTTTTTGTCCTTGTTAGTTTGAAAGCTGGACTTTTTCTTCTTGACTTGTCTTTGTTCTTTCGGCAATGGTGCCATCGTGCCGAGTTTCTTGCAGATTGTACATTTTGGTTTCGAAGCGTGATAACAATTTTCGAATTTGTGGTTGGTGCGGCCGCAATGCGTGCACTTGAGTTTCGAACTCTTTTGTTTTTGGTCTTGTGCCCCCTGCCAATACGATTAGCAAGCGGCTTACCATATGCGGAATAAGTCGAATCGTTAGATCCGTTGCGCGTTGAACACGCCTTCGGTATTCTTCGTGACATTCGCCAATAAATTGAGGAACGGAGAGATCCTTCTTGGCGGGGTCGCGAGAGAATTGGCGCGTGAATTCGTCCCACGTAGGTGGTAGTGAGTAAGCAAGGAATTTTTTAAACAGCTTGGGTGAGAGAGGGAGGTCGCCTTGGCAAACAAGAGTGATGCGGTCCCAAGTCTGTTTGATGCTGGCGAAATGTTGTATTATGTCGTCGCCGTCCTAGGCTTTCTTATCAGTGAGCTCGCGCATCAACTGATTCTCGGTTTGATCGCTGCATGACTGATGGATCGCTTTGAGATTGCCCACATCTCTTGCGAAGTCCTGCAGTTAGTGACATGATACTTTTGTTCTCCGCTGATGCGGTCTCGTATTACTTTCTTGGTGTAGTCGTCATTGTAGGTCCAGTTTCCCATGGCGATAGGTTCAGTAGTCGCGTTTGGACATGGCAAAGTGCCGTCAATGTAGCCACACAAGCCGCAAACGTTGAACGCGAGATCAATGTCGTCACGCCAGGACTGCCAGTTGTCTTCGTCGAGAAGATCTATGGCTTTGTGCTCACCTGCCCAATCCTTAGCACAATGCAAGCTACAGAGGGTGGATGCTCCAGTGCTGGCTGAGTAGGTGATGCTGGCACTGTTGTAGACGACATAATGGGGGTTTGGGGTTCCCCTGACCTATAGGTTAGCGGTGTGCGCGAGAGTGATGAGTAAGCGGTTAGGCTATATATGGAGGATGAGCGACTAAGTTTTTCCTGAGGCTTTAGGCCGCAGGGCCCATAACCTCTTATACTTAGAAGCACGAGTGTAAGATGGTGCTGGGAGGATAAGGAAAGGAACTAACTAGTTCCCCAGGCGAGATGTTTGATTGTTAAGTACCCTAGAACGTGAGACATAGACAAGGCGCGAGTAAGACATAGACAAGGCTCGCGAGTGGGTCACCGTGAGACAAGGGAATTACATAATACACAACCTTTTCCATCTAACAACCTCTATGTCTGAATAGTCATAATCTGTCAGTGACCCTTTAAGTACTGTAAATATTATAGATACTATATTAAAGTCATTCTATTATTGATAAACAAACTATAGTTTATTGTTTAGTTTTAGTTTTAGACATTAATGATGAGTTTTTGTCCTTTACTATATAGACTAAAGGAACCAGATTTTTATAACTATAGTCAATTTTAAGAAATGCAACACATTAAAAATATTAAAAATAATATTAATTTTCAAAACTCTAGTTGATCTCTTTTCTAGTTTGAGCCAAGAGACACAAGCTTTCTTATTATTGGTGATTCTTACTAATACTAATTAGTATATTATAGCTAATAAGAAAAATTAAACTCACTATATAGATTTGTAAAAATATCCTACATGTAAAATTTTATCAAATTTTTAATTTATTGAATAATGACATGTTGTAAGAATTGAATGGCCACTTGAAAATACAAAGCCAAAATTACATTCTCATTTTGAGCAGTGCCATCCCTTTTTGATCTTCTACCCCCATGTCCTCTCCTCTCCAAGTTGAGCACATCCTCTCCCCTGCCTCACAGGACACCATTATGGCCTCCACCCCTCCACCAACTTTCAGTGGCCCTGACCAAGCTGCTGTGAAAGGCGGGGCTAAACCAAATCAGTCATCTGTTGGGAATGTTGACCTTTCAGTCTTCAATATTCTCAACATCTTCTGTTGTTGCTGGTTCCTTTCAAGGGCCAACCTCTTGACTAATGCCATCTCAGCTCAAAAAGATGAGGATGGAAACATTTTCTAGGTTGAGTTTTCTTCCCACTATCACTCTCATCTGGTCAAGTGTGCTGTCGCACTTGTACCTCCTCACCCTGTCCTCAAGGTGAAAAAAATTATGTTTGGTTATATTTTGGAGCTTCTTAACAAAAAGGGCAACTCTGCCTTCTTCAATCTCCAATTGGGTGGCTGCAAGGCCAATAATGCCCAAAAGGAGAAGAGGCGTCTTACATAGAAAAGGAGCCATGCTGCTAAACGGGAATGGGATCGTGAAGCTGTGAAAGCAACCAAACTCCCGGCTCGTGAGTGGCAATGTGTGGCATGTGGACGAAAGTTCACATTACGTAAAACTGCCAGCAAGCACAAGTGTCCCAATTCCAAAGTGGAGCATGTGGGAAGGAAAGCAGCCAGTGAACAGGCCTCAAAAGCCACACCCATGGCAAAGCTGGACAAGCCCCCTACAATAACCACCCCCTATGCACCTGCTGCCCCATCAAACAATGAATCCTTACCTGCAGTAACTGGAGACTTGCAGAACAACAGTAGTTGAGTGTCAATTGAGTATATACACACTGGTCAACAGATTCGAGTCTGTAAGGAGAAGATTCCAAGATATAAGGATACTGGCTTATGGAAGCCAGGTTGGAGTTTTGTTTGACTCTCAATTTTTATTGATACAACCCTGTTTCGTACATACAACGGCTGTTATGATAAGGTGTTTTGGGCCTTTGGGCTGAGACTTAAAGGTACAGTTCAGCAGCAAAGTGGACTGGGCAGATGAATACATTGAGAAGCTCAGTTATGGGACTTAGTGGCATGGAAACATGGACGAAAACTAACCAAGGTCCCCTCACTACAAGGACCGGAAGGTATAGTCCACACCCACAGAGAAATAGCTGATATACTATTACAGCGGTTTTTCTCTCAAATGCCCCTAGTGGAGTGGAGCTTCTCTGATGACCCGCCCCCTTGACCAACACGGCCACTGCCCCCAATAAATAGGAACCTTATTGAGTCCCTCCTCAACTAAGTGGCCAACAGATCGGCACCAGGCCATTCAGGCCATACATGGATACTCCTTAAATGGGCCTGGAACGCATACCCCAAGTGGCTACTAAACCTGCTTTCAGCATGCCTAAAATTAGGACACCACCCTCGACCGTGGAAGGAAGCAATTGTGTGCGTAATTCCTAAGCCGAACTGTGCTGACTACACTCTCGCAAAAAATTTTAGGCCGATTTCACTACTTGAATGTCTTGGAAAGCTACTCAAGAAATTGGTAGCCAAAATTATTTACAGAGATATGGCTAAGTATGGACTTGTCCCCACCACGCAGTTTGGAGTTGTAGACACCTCGTCCACCTTAGATGCAGGACTTACCCTCCTCCATGACATTAAAGTCACCCACAGATCGAAGATAAGAGCAGGCCTCTTACTTTTCGACATCCAAGGATACTTCATAATATTAACCATGACAGACTTATTCAGATATTCACAGACCTGGGATTTGCACCAGAATTAACCTGATGGTGTCGGTCGTTCCTTAACAACTGCACAGTTAGACTTAAGTTCAATGGGGAGACATCGGACTCCTTTGACTTTGTAGTAGGCACACCACAAGAATCTTCGGTATCCCCGGTTCTATCCACGATTCTCACCTCACCTTTGCTCCACAAAATGAAGACTTGGACTAACTCCTCACTAGGTATATACATATACGATGGTGCCATCTTCGCCTGTGGCAACAGCTGGGAAAAAATAGAGACCGCCATGCGAGAAGAATATGCCACGTGTCTAGACTGGCTAACGAGAGCAGGCCTTAAAGTAGAACCAGACAAGACAGAGCTTATATTCTTCAGGAAACCAAAAGAGAGGGTGGAACCCCCTCATTTCATCCATCTTCTGCTTCCATCACACAATACTTACTACAGAGTACAGGCAACTAACATGCTGAGATATCTGGGGTTCTTCTTTGACATCAGACTCTCTTGGTTACACCACATAAATGTCATATGCTGCAGGGCTCGAGTGACCCTCAAAGCACTGCAATTACTCGGAAACTCTGTCCATGGACTGGATTAGGCAAGATGGCATCTTGCATACAATGCCATCTGTCTCCCAGTCCTCAAGTATGGTTGCCAACTTTAGTTCAAAGGTAAACTGGTCATCCTAGTCAAAAAACTTCAAACAGTCCAGAACAATGCGGTAAGGCTAATCTCGGGGACTTTTCAAACCACGTCCCATGAACCCATACACCAATTGCTGAACATCTTACCCATGGATCTACGACTAAACATGATAATACAGAACTTAGCATGGAGACTATACAAAGTCCTGAAAGAGAGTCAACTACTCAAGAGACTTGGAGGGGCCTAGCACACCCCAAATCCTGAAGACCCACCACTCCCAGCCCCAATCAGAGGTAATGTAAACACAACCCTAAGAGAACTGGCTGCCAGAGTTCTGACAAAAGGTACTCGTATTGAAACCTTCCCTGAAATCCGCTGGGCGCACCAAACTGGGATGGCAGAGTCCATGTTATCCCAAAACAAAAAGACTGGGACTACGAGATAATCGCTAACGCCCTCACAACAGCATACCGTGATGACACACTAATCAACATATACTGCAATGATATTTGCTCAAACAAGGGGCGGAACAATGACAAACAGGTAGGAGCCACCTTGGCAGTCCTCTACCAAGAGGGCGAAGAGCACCATCATGTAGAGAGAATACTCAGCACAATGGTGACAGACTCAGATACCCTCCTTAGAGTCCTTCAGGCAGGTCTCGACGCACTCACTCATTTCCTAGACAACCTAGCCATACAATAGTTGAACTTCGTAACAATAGCACTGCCCTCAGGGGCCGTGGTAAGTAAAGCCCTAGACTGTTCCCACACAAAGACCAAGAAGAATCTATCCTACTCTTAAGAAGACTGAGTGTCATTTTCGAATCCCAACTCTAATACTAACATCATACTACTGTGGCTACTCAGAAAAGCATCACTAAAAGGTTGCAGAAGAGCAAAACAACTAGCACTGAAAGCAATCTGTATGACAAACATCAATGGAATCATAGAACCCCATACCATTAACAACCAACAAGAAGTGACCATAGATGCTGCAATCATAGCGTGGGTCGACAAATGGCACAAATCGCCACACACATCCAAAGCATACCAGACGGCACTTACAATGCCCTGGACAGAAAGCCACACCATACCTTCCATCTTGCCAACCCATCGATGGAAGAACCATAAGCTAAGTTCTCACGACTAACACATTCAACTTTCTACCAGTTTATTACAGGTCACACCTTCACTGGCGAATACACACAACGATTCTTCCCGCAGCACACCCTGGAACAGATAACCTGTCCATGCAGAGAGCCCCTTCAAACCATTGAACACATACTCTTCCAATGCCATCTTTTCACCGCCGCGTACCGTAGACACCTTACAGTCAGCTGACACTCCTGAAGCTTCCCACAGCTTCTCGAAAACCCAGAGAGCACGAAAGCGCTACTTCAGTTCTTAGAGGAGACAAGGGCCTGTAGTAAACTGCAGGCAGAGTGGGAACTGGAATGAGCAAAGCACAGAGCCTTCACTTTCTGCGACAGAATAGCTCCATTGCCAAATATATACATGACCACCATATAACATGCTTATTCTCATTACTTAGGGCCAATTGACTGGCCTATATTCATTAATGTAAAACATCCAAACATAAAGTGTAGCCTCTACGCGACCGCCTCTGTATCTCATTGTACACACCGCAGAATATAAATTCAGATTAAAAAAAAAAAAAAACAATCTTGAGCAGTGCCAAACTGCATAGTGGTATGGTCATGGCCCTTGTACACATACTTGTAGATGTATTTGACTGCTTTGACTGAAGCAATAGACTCAACATTGATATGACACCTGTACTTCCAGATAAGGTAGTTGCTATGACAGACAACCCATCTATTGGTTCACCTGATATTTGTTTGCTAGGCCTGTTTTAAAGGTTTGGCCAGTATTGAGATGTCTTATCCTGGCATAGGAATTTTCTGTAATGGAGGTGTGATCACTGAAGGGCTTTGGAAAACCTTGGTATAGGTTTTATTCTCTATACAGGGGGCATTTTCATTTTGTGCATCACAGGAACCATGGATCATAAACTTCTTGACCAGTTCAAGCAACTCAGGATGGTCCACAGGAAGCTCTGAAGACATGAGACTGTCAACCTGCTCTGGTGTGTGCAACTTGGCATGAGGCTTAATGAAGACAATAATGTGAGTATGAGGAAGGCCCCTCTTTTGGAACTCAATGGTGTAAAGAAAGCCTGCAATTTTGCCATCCTTAATGTCATGAATGAGAGAGTGAAAGCTTGGCATGGAATATGCATGTGATTAAGTCAGAACACTCAACAGCTGTTGGATTAGAAAGCAGCTCATCCTTAATTTCAGGCCAGGAAGAATTGGCAGTCATGGTGATGAAAAGGTCTCCTCCTCCAAAATGCCTATTAATAGCCAAGGCACATTTCCAACAATGGCATCTGCCAAGCCTTTATACAGCTCAACCCTAAGATTATCCTGAATGGCAGCAAGTTGTGTCAGATGCTTTTGCTTAGCAATTGCCCAAGACTCTTTCAACATCTTTTTAGGAAGAGTATTGCAGAGTCTGACAGCTGCAAGTTGCCGTACAGACTATCCATCCAATGGTACATCCAATGTTCCCAAAGAGTCTCCAAGCTCTTCTCCAATTCCTCCCCTTTCATCTCACCAATCTCCTCCATCTGACTCAGTATCACTGTTACTGAACTCCTATGCATCTTTCACATTATTTTTCTCATTCGAATATGGGGTGTAATGCACACCACCTGTGTAATCACACTCCACATCTGATATATTATCAATGAATATGACTTTGGGCTCGATAATGTGTTGAACTCCATTGGATCCAGGCATTTCTGAAGCTGTTGCCTCACTTGCCTGTTACCGCAGCCTGTGTGTTAACAGTGTTATTGGTCCGAACAGTGGCTTGTTCAGCACAAGCTCTTGCAGCTGCCTTTTGCTTGTCCTTCTTGCCCATTTGAGAATGAATTAGTTTATGAGAAAATAGAGATTATATTGTCAATGTGAAGAGGAAAGATGACTGTTGAAGGTGTGCAACAGTAACGAATGTGTACTAAAACTCGCTTATGCAAGCCATCAAACTCATTACATTGATATAGGGTTAGGGTCAAGAACCCGCTATCCTCAATTTTTTTGGCCACTACACAAACTTGATGGCACATAAGCAAACCGCACCATAAAACAAATAAAATTGTCTCTGGGAGCCCCTACTAAATTATACCTATTAGGATTAATGTCTATGAGAAAATTTTAACTCTAATAGGGTCAGACTTTGGGTAACCTAAAGTGAACAAGGCTGCATTTTGCAACTGTCTCGTTGCTATAAAACCAAGTGTTAAGACTATTGACTTGTCCAGTACACATCATCTTATAACATATATCCACAATAGGTGTATAAATTGGCTGACCGAGCTAAAAGAAAAAATAGATGTGAGTGGTGATGCGTGAGGTACATGGCAGTGCAGGTGATACAGGGCCATCATAGCAAAGAAACTGGGCCGCTACGGTGCAAAAGCAGGCCGATGCAGAGGAAACAGCGAAAGACGGATAGCACAACTTGGAGAAGGAATAGAAGGACTCTGCGGCATGTGCACGACATATAAAGAGGGTATCTTATAGATAGTTGGAAGGCAATAAATCTGGTTCACATCACTTCTCTTCTCTTACATTTCTCAGCTCTCTACGACGCGGTTAGACCGACGCTTGGTCTTAGGATTAGTTTAGGTGTGTATCACGCCCAGCACCCCACTTTGGACCACCGTAGGTTTAGTTTCTGTTCCGAGAGTTCTGCACCGGAGTTCAGTTGATATGAGACCTCTGAACTCGATGCTCCGTCACCCGATTAGGTCCATTATCGCCTATATTGGGGACTTGGATTGTCAGTGGGGCTCTGTAGTAAATAGCAATCCATAGAGCTCATTTGAATAATAACTAGAATGCTCTAGGGAGAATATCGATAACCACAGAAGGCTGGACTACTGACAATACAAAGCATCATATCTAGAAATAATGGCCCACTGAATTGAGATGGTTAAAGGAAAGTGGAGTTTGCACTCAGAGGTTGTTGGAATTTAGAGAATTTCAGGGAAACATAGTGGCTGAAACCTGAGGCAATACTTTGTTGGATTGTGCAATCATGTAGGGATCTGTAGCACAGACAAATCAAAGGTGAGTTCTCTGAACTGATTGTTGTTTGTCACTAAGTCACACTCCAAAATTTTAACTACAGTACACTATTTCACAATGCATAATGCCAGTCCCCATCCTTTGCTATGCATTATCAGGTCATATGCAGAGTGATATTTGTTACATTTCCATCACACTGTGTGACAACTTATCCTGTGACACATGTTGAACTTGAACGAAAAGAAAACACTCAATCTAAAGCATGCTCAAGACTCAAAACATGCTCAAAACCTGAATATAGATGGCTGTAATGGAATATACAGTTGTTAGACTATCTAGTGACTATGTCCATTAGTTTGTTTTAGTAAAGAAATAATCAAGTGTAACCTATTTAGATGAATTGAAATCAATCTGATGCATGTGTCCTCTAAGTTTTTGAAGTTGCCGTTGAAGGTCAACAGAACGATGGACACACTCTTAGCATCTCAGTGCATCAAACATGCCCTTTCAAGCATCTCACACAGCTGTATAACCTCTTGTGCTGAAGTCTTTTTTCACATTGTCTAAACTGAACATTGTCTCCATCTCCACTAATCCAATTGTGGTTAGCAAGTTTGGCTCCAATTTGATGTCAAATAGTCCAAATATGCCTTAAAAAGGCAAATATAGTCATGCATATTCACAAAATTGGCCATGCATTATTCCAAAGTACATTTTATGCATATTTTACTGCAGACGAAGCTGGTTCCCCTATTGTCCCATGCATTATGAGGTCTTATGCATAAGAACCTCATGCATTGTGAAATATTCTACTGTAATTTGGACAATGTTGTGAGCTGCTGCCGCCAGGCCTCTCCTTGGACCTGGGCAGTGAGCTGGAGCTAGGAAGTGCCCCAAGAGTACACTTCTGTAGCACAACCAACAGCAGAGAGGGGGAAACATGGATATAACTTGTCTGCAACGCAGGTGAGGCCGGCTCGATGGCACATAGCACTCACAATACTAATCGACACTAGGACACAAGACTAGCATGAGAAGGGACAGAGAGGTTAAGTTAGAGAGTAGCTACACAGGAGTGTGCCTACTATATACTATTACTAAGCTACAAGTGGCTGATAAGCAAAGTAAAAGAATATGGCACTGTGCGACAGACTAATTCCTAACAACAACCTATCAATCTCTTCCTCAAATCAGCTGATGCTTTGTATGAACCTATACAATGGTGCATCATAATGGACAAGTTGTAAAAAAGATCCCTTGGAGTGCATTTCAGCTTATAGATAGAGACTGGGAATGGGTAAAGGATGTGCGAGATATACTAAAGGTTCGTTGCCTGAATCCAATCTAATGTTTGAGAAAATGACTAGTTATCAGGACTCTTGTGCATTGCAGCACTGTTTCTCCTCTGAACAGCTCCTGATACTATGGTGTGCGCTCCCTGCAATTGAGGCACTACAGACTGCATGGGAGGCCAAATGCAACAACCCACACTTTGCTATATATTATAATGTGATCAGCAAAGGCCTCACTAAGCTACAGAAGTATTACTCAAAGTTTGACAAGTAGCCTAGCTATGTTTTAGCCTTAGATATATTGCCCTCAAATCTTTTGCCTTCTGTTCTATAATAAGTAAAATTTACAGTGTTTCATTCTTATTACAAACTTGAATACATCAAAATGGTGTGGGGTGATGTAGAAGAGCAAGCAGCAGAAATTCAGATAGGGGTAATATGAATGCAAAGAACTGGCAAAATAAGACACAAAAGATACTGAAGACTACAGTATATTGCATTCGACCTATCTCAAATTGTGTGTATTTTAATTTCTAAACTATATACTGTAGATGAAGAAGTACTATATAACCTAACCTGGAGCGGCCACTGTCAAACCCAGTATGCCAGTACTGCAAGTTGCAGTGATTCAAATGATGTCAAAAGTGTAAGGAAGGCCCTCAATGTAGTGCCGCTAGTCTTCAAGGGCTCAATGATGGCAAGCATCTCTTTGTCGTATATTTTATAGTTGTGTTTGGTGTTTGTCATTGATTGTGATCGGTAGGCAATTGGATGCCATAGGTTGTCGTTCAATTTTTGAAGAAGGACGCTGCCCATTGCATAGCCTGAGGTGTCAACTTCAAGATGAGTGGAATGGTTCCACATAGCAAGGATGGTTGTAGGAGAACATGTCTTTGAGAGCTTGGAAGGCATGTTGTTGAATTACTCCCCAGTGCCAGGGAATGTCCTTCCTAGTAAGGTTGTTCAGAGGTTGAGTGAGTTTGGCAAAGTCCTTGATAAAATGACGGTAGAAATTAGCAAAACTGAGGAACCCATGTAGATTTCGAAGGTTTCGAGGGGCAGGCCAGTTAGTAATAGCCTGTACTTTTACAGGATCCATAGTTACTTGTCCTTCACAGACAACAAGGCCAAGGTATTTGACTTGTTGTTGTTCAAACTCACACTTTTTGAATTGTAAATAGAGGTTGTGAGTTTGTAGGTGTTGTAGGACTTCATGAGTGATCGTGCGATGTTCATCGAGGGTTGTGGTGTAGATGAGGATATTGTTGAGGTACACTGCTACCTTACCTGCGGCAACCAAGTCGGTGAAAATCATGTTCATAAGAGCTTGAAAAGTCGCAAGAAAGTTCATCAGTTCGAAGAGCATAACTTGAGGCTCAAATAGACCTCTATTAGTTGTAAAAGCAGCTTTCCATTCGTAACCAGCTTTGATTCGAATGTTGTTGTACCCCTATCGGACATCGAACTTAGTAAAGATATGGGCTTGATGGAGGTGGTTGATGATATCTGAGGCAAGTGGAAGGGGGTATCGATTCTTGATGGTAAAGTCGTTGAGCTTTCAATAGTCTTGACGAGACAAAGTTGGCCATCTTTCTTCTTTACGAAAACACCGAGAATGCAATTGGGGACTTAGAAGGGTGGATGTATTCTTTACACAAGTTGTCATTAAGGAAGTGGTCCAGTTCGTCTTGTTCGTTCACTGGCATGGGATACACATTTGATTGGATTGTTTTGGGAGTTTTCAGCTTCAAATCGATTCCATGATCATAGGGCTTGTGTTTGGGCAGACGTTCAGACTCGGACTCAGAGAACACCTTGGCATACTTCCAATATTCTTCAGGAACAATCTCTTCAAAGGTTCATTTTCGCTTGCCTTCCCCTGCTTTCTCTACTAATTCAGTTGAGTATGTATAACCTGTGGCACACCATAACCGATTTGACAG
The DNA here is from genome assembly GCA_022496225.1 of Russula aff. rugulosa BPL654. Taxonomy (NCBI): domain Eukaryota; kingdom Fungi; phylum Basidiomycota; class Agaricomycetes; order Russulales; family Russulaceae; genus Russula; species Russula aff. rugulosa BPL654. Next base: position 138,102 of record WTXE01000052.1, on the reverse strand, counting down.
ATCTTCCAACACCTTAGCCCTCCACTATCATGTCACTGCATTCAATTCACTGCAATCTGCTTGGTTTCTCATTGCTTCTTGGGTCCTAAAGTGGGATCGACCTCCACCGTTCCATCCGCCCAATCAATCATGAGGTTAGTACTGTGCAGCCAGGGAAGCCCCAGCATCATGTCCTCTGGCTCTAACTCTGTAACCAAAAACTCTTTCCAGTCCTCTACCTCTCTAACTTGAAATTGAAGGCAGGCGAAGTGGAATATGTTACTGGCCTTGTTTTTTTATCCATTAATGTTGTAGAGGGGAATGTTATGGACAAGAGGGTGTGTGTGGACATTGTTCATTTTTACGAACCTCTCACTGATAAACAAGGCAGTGGCTCTGCAATCCACTATTGCCGCTACAGATGCACTATGATTCTGACCCTTGAGACTCACTTGATCTTGAAATGAGAACTCAACAGTGTTAACTCAAGGACAATACAAGAATCAATATTGTTACAAGGATTTAAATTCATTATAGAATCTGGGTCGATCTTCAAAGCATGTACTCTTTAGGCAACACCATGGCGGCTCTCACGTGTGCCTGAGTCAAAAATCCACCTCCAGCACAGATATCTTCTCTACTAATACCCTCTGTTGTTCCTTTAGCTTGGCTAGAGTGTTGGCAGTTGTCACAGCTAAAGTCTCCTGGTCGGACTCCTGCCTCCATCAATCCCGTCATCTGATAGCTCGATCTCGGGAAACTCTCTTCAGTCATCACAGCTGCCTTTTGCCCTTTAGCTCGCTTCAAGAACTTGTTCATGCAAACGATCTCTCAATGTCCTACTTTCTTACAGTATCCACATAAGTCACGGTTATAATTGCCATCTCTTCTGGAATGCACTGTAGACCCACAGCCAAAGCATCTTCCGTGCATCTGGCATAGAAATTTGTCATGGATGTGGGTGGCGTCAACATCCATGGTGTTACGGCCTCCAGAGGACAGGAAGGAGCTTGACAGGCTTCTCCACACTCCACACTAACAGCGTGATCTCGATTCGGCTTCTGTCTCTAGAATTCGACTGTGAGCTGCTCTGTATGGCAGCATGTTCTGTTTGGCTTAATTCCGTAACTTGTCTCGAATATGCTGTTGATCCCGATCTCTTTAACCCCTAGATGCGGACTGCCAACATCAAGGAAGTGGAGCTCAACCCACCCTTGTTTGTCTACTCTACTGTTTCCGTACGTCTCAGTGATTCGTGTCCCATTGTGGCTCCCCTTCTTGTTACCATTTATACTCCATCACAAAGCGGCAATCCCAGGTGTGGGTTCAACACAAGCTTTGGTAGAGTATTGAGGTACGGTCTAGTTCTGCCTACTATACAGTCTCGGACTGGTCGGCTTCCATTACGATACTGATTGAGTATTATATGTGTTTTGGGACTCTCTATGGTCATGCCTCCCATATAGTAGCTAACCCGGACTCTTTGGTGCCATGTGGTACTAAGGCCCAAAGGGGTGAGTAGAGGTGTCCACAATATCGCTTATTTGGTGTTTCTTGATTCGTGTAGTACAAACTGTATAAATAGTCTCTAGTACGATGGTAAAAGCCTTAAGCTTCACTAAATCAACCCTGTGCAACTTAACTGTGTCGGATTGGTGTGCGAGTCACTCCCAATCTCTTCGCAGTCAATCATAGTCCGAAGCCTCCTTTCCTCTTCATCTCAAACCCACTAAGAGGAGAAAGCCTCTAAACTATCACCTCGCAAAAAACTAACCTTCTTCTATAGAACCCATCATGTCCAAGAAGCAACTTAACGCTTCTTTGTCGGACATACCCATTTACCGCATCTAAAGTTATCTCCGAAGACAAGTCGCCCGTTAACCGGCTATCAAAGTTGACTTAGAATTTCTTGCTGCACCGAAATATTTGCCTACCGGCTGAACGCCCCACAGAGCGTAACACATGGCAGCTGGCTTGGTGTTCGGAGGGATGAATGGAGTAAACAAAGTGGTTGGAAAGGAGGGTTGCATCGTGGCAGTCCCAGTAGATGCTCCAGAACATCTTTTCTCTCTCTCTCTCTCTGCCTGGCGCTAACAAAGTTGAATATCTATATTGGAGGCTACAGTTATCAGGCCATTCAAAGTGTCGATGGGGTGGGCTGTATGAACCAGTTGTTTTTAATGCAAGGGTGAAGATGATTGTAGAATTGATCTCCAAGATCGACAAATGAGTATCTGGTGCATGACATCAGCTCTTTAAAAAGGCAGCATACTCGGAAATGGTAGAGTTGCGTTGCCACAGAACTCGAAGCTTCTCCTTGGCATCAATGGCCTCGTCGACAGTCTCAAAATGGGCTTTAAACTCTCTGCGAAACACCGCCCATTCACCGCTGAACAGGGCCACACCTTGGGCAAATTCTTCCATAGCTGGGATGCCCAGATTGCTATGTCATCCTGTAAGAAAGACAGTGTAGCACAGATCCACTCATTCTCACACAGCCCAACTTCTTCTCCTTGTTGATCAACTATGTTGAGGGCTGTACCTTGGGCCGTCGCCCACATCTCATAGGCCTCCAAGAATCGACGCATATTGCTCCTTTGCTTCCTTTTAAAGGGAGAGGGCTTCTGGATGACTTTAACCTTGGAGAGGTTGTTAGCTAGGTTCATAGTCAAGACATCTGCAAGGGTGGTTATGGCCTGGATGAGTTGGGCCATAATGTCAGCAGAATTGGCTGGTTCAGTGGGCAGAGCACCGCATGTTGGATTAATGGCTGGCTGGCTCATAAGAAAATACCAATAAGACTTTTGATGTAAAGGATGGGGTGTAAAATATAGATGGAACTAGGGAGTGTAACCTCTATTCAGTAGAAGTGTGATAAGGACAACCACACAAAGATTGCTGGCACCAAAAGGGTAAATTTTGACCTAATTTTGCAAGTGCTCTTGAAACACATTGAAATGAGGGTGCTCACTGTCCCCTAGGAGGATGCTGATGAAGTGTGAAGTGAGAGCAGGAGCGCTGAGGCAAACAGTGCTTAAAAGAAGGAGATCTTGGGTCTACTGTCAAGGGAAATCAGCTCTATGGTGCAAGACTCCCAATTACCCAGCTTTCAGCCAGAAAGGCAACAAACTGGATTATAGGACAAAGAGGTCAAGATAAGGAGTAAACAGTCTAACAATGCTAACTATACTATCAGAGCAGACTACCCAAATAGGAAAATAGCTGACCTAATGTGGCATACATCACCTATCATACATATGACAGATTATAGAATGGAACAGGAACAAGGATAGTGGGAGAAGAGACAAAGGGAAAGAATATCAGTCCTTACAGCCCCGAACGTGGACCACTCCCCACAGATTACATGTAGTACCCACTTCCTTGCATGCACACTCTGCCTCCGCATCTATAGGTAGAGGTGGCAAGTCGAATGTTAAAGAGCGGTGGCAAGTGTGAAAAGGATGACTGCAAGTGCCTATGCATCTGTCTCACATCCATTGTAAGTGTCAGGTGACCATGCAGCAGTGTGTAATTTTGAATGTGACCCAGCAGATCCATCATGCATGTCGAAAGGTGCGTGAGAAAGTGTGCACAGCGTCAATTGTGGGGTATGACACTGGTATGATGGAGCACAAAGCCTTTTATTTGCTGATGTATGTCTGTCAATTTTCATAGCTTCATCCTTTGGTCTATTCATGGATACCCATTAAGAAAAGTGTGCCAAACCTAAACAAGGACATCAAGGCCATCTGCTTGAGACAAACCATGGAACAATTATGTGCAGAGTGTGAATAAACTCGATCTTGGTAGCGGGTGGTCAGGTACTCCTCTGTCCCTAGCATACACGTACACTATTCTGTTTCAGAAAAGAGAACTGTCCTATATGCACTTCTTACTTGCTTTTTCCCCAAATTGGCATCTAAACACTCCAGTACAGATCGACTCCGTTATTAGAGCAACATGGCTGGACACCATCAATGAGCCACACCTTGATTCATCAAGTGAGATCATTCACATGCTAGGTGGTCCTTCCATAGGTAAACCTTTCTTTTTCCACCCTGTTTCCCCCATCAATCGATGTACTGTACCAAATGAAAACACTACAAGTCGCAGTCGCATCACTGGTGTCCCTATGCTCACAATAACACCATGCAGGTGACATTTGCTCACATCTCTTATGCTTGATCCTGCTCACACCACCATGAATGACTTTGGATGCTTTAAGAGCATTACTATCACATTGTCTTCCCTCTAGTGCTGATGCAAAGCAGGCTGCGCATGAAGAATGGTGAACCATAGTCGAAAGAAGAGCCACTTGTGGGCTGGCATCCCAGAGGACTGTAAGGAGACTATATAGGGTACAGGCCACAACAGACTGTTTCTCTATGCCTCCCTCAGGTGGAGCGTCTATGGGCGAAGGTTTTGAAGATAACTTTAGATGCCGGTAAATGGGTATGTCCGACAAAGAAGAAGAAGCGTTAAGTTGCTTCTTGGATGTGATGGGTTCTGTAGAAAAAGGTTGGTTCTTTGCGAAGTAGTAGTTTAGAGGCTTTCCCCTCTTAGTGGGTTTGAGATGAGAAGAAAAGGAGGCTTCGGAATATGACTGACTGCGAAGAGATTGGGAGTGACTCGCACACCAATCTGACACAGTTAAGTTGCACAGGGTTAATTTAGTGAAGCTTAAGGCTTTCACCAGCGTACTAGAGACTATTTATATACTTGGTACTACTCGAATCAAGAAACACTAAATAAGCGATACTGTGGACACCTCTACTCACCCTTTGGGCCTTAGAAAGCACATGGCACCAAAGAGTCTGGGTTAGCTACTGTATAGGAGGCATGACCCATAGAGAGTCCCAAAACACATATAGTACTCAATCGGTATCGTAATGAAAGCTGATCAGTCCCAAACTGTATAGTAGGCCGAACTAGACTGTACCTTGATACTCTACTAGAGCTTGGTTGACTCCGCACTTGGAATCGCCACTTGAGATAGAGTAGAAATGGTAACACAAAGGGGAGCCACAATGGGACACAAATCACTGAGACATACCAAAACAGTATGGTAGACAAACAAGGGTGGGTTGAGCTCCATTTCCTTAATGTCAGCAGTCCACATTTAAGGGTTAAAGAGATTGGGATCAACAGCATATTCGAGACGAGTTACGGAATGAAGCCAAATAGAACATGCTGCCATATAGAGCAGCTCACAGTCGAATCCTAGAGACAGAAGCCAAATCGAGATCACGCTGTCAGTGTGGAGAAGCCTGTCAAGCTCCTCCCTATCCTTCAGAGGGTGTAACAATTAATGGCAATCCAGTATGTGTCTATATTCTTCATTCCAACAGCCTTTACCATCTCAATACTTATGACACAATTTTAATAATATTTATACTCATTGTTAATATAATTACAATATAATTATATTACTTAGTAAATACAATACACTTTGTAACATGTTTATATGATACAATTACAATATAATATGACAAAAAATGTATTGTAATTGTATTTGGACAGTCCTAAATTGGTATCACTGATACCCATGGGTATTTATTAAAAATGTACCTATTCTTAAGTCTAAGACAAATCTACTCTATAAGCTTGACATCTAACAACTCCCTCTTCCTTTTAGAACTACATTTCACACCAGCAAGCATATCATTAAATAAAATAAGATTTCTGTGGCCCCAAGCCCATGCAAAGAAAGATGCAAATAGACAAGGCATGAAGGCAATTGTGAGTGAATGATAAAAGTTGACAACCTGGGGAAAAAACATGCTTGCTATCAGATGAAAGCATAGTGAATGAGGGAGAATGTATCGGGGCGTTGAACAGTAGAAATACTAGAGTTCTTGGACTTTTTAGATGGCTGAGAAATGACCTTTGCACCCTTTTGCACTAACTTCTTGAAAAGATGTGGCTGTGTCAGAGACAATCAAGAGTTGATGGAGCTGATTTTGAGGAAATTTGCCATTGTGCAATAAATGTGAGAGATGAGAGACGATTGTTGATAGAGGGCGAACATGCTGAGGACTTCAATTACACACAGAATAAATAGCATTGATAGACACATATACAGTGGTTCCATAAAAGTGAGAGTTGGATGAAAAAAGCAACAAGAGCATAAACGAGGAAGTGAAAGAAAAGAAACAAATACACAATGTTCAATTAGATTCTGATGCTTATTAACATGAATGAGGTGGCTTAAATATACATGGCTGTCTTTACTAGGCCCTTGTGCCAGTGAAATGAATCACCAGAGCAAGTGTATAAGTGCATTGATGCTGTACCAATCATATGAAAAGTGTCAAAATCTGTAAGAAAAAAAAAGGTTAGCAGCCATGAGAACCATGCTAAAATATTGAATGTGATGACATACAACTGCTGTGCTACATGGCTAAGGCTGATTGTCACTATCCATAGTTTGAACAGGTTGGGAGATGTGAAGTAAGATCAGCAGATTATACCTATTCTACTGAACTGGCAGAAAAGGCAAGTGAGAGTAAATGAAAACGAAGCTTTGAAGACATTGTACCAGAGGAATACCAGCAATACGCCAAAGTCTTCTCAGAGATAGAGTCCGAACACTTACCTGATCATAAACCCTATGATCACGTAATCAAACTGAAGTCCAATACTTCAGAAATGATCTAATTAAAAGTGTATCCCATGCCAGTGAATGAACAAGAAGAGTTAGATCGATTCTTGGATGACAATCTACGCAAAGGGTATATTCTCCCCTTTAAGTCTCTAGGCTTGAACAAGGGTATAGGTAAACCTGCGGTGCCTGACAAAAGGGTCCCGAGGGTTTGGGTTTGGTGCCTAATTTGGCATACCTGGACCAGACCGCATATCCCTGATGCGGTGTCCAGGGTATGGATGGGTATTTCATATTCATCAGCCACAACTGTGCATTCTTCATCCTTCATCAATAATATCACATTTTTGTCACCCCTCTCCTCTTTAGTGCAAGATGACTGTGACTTTGCAAGAAAATCGAAGACCTTCTTATCATCACTCCCAACTTTCCTTCAATTGGTGGATAGTCAGTGATGACCAGGCTTATCCTTCATCAGAATCATCATCACTTGTCAATCGCATCCTTTTTTTTTCACCTCACAACCATTTACACCTTGGTCCTCCAGCATCCTTTTTCCTTCATCTCAAGATCCTTACAGTGCAACTATCCCCTCTTCATGCTCACATTTACCTTGCTTGTCTTTCTGGACGTTGTGCCTTATGATTTATTGCTTTCAGACTCATTTATCACCATGCATGCATACCTTAAGGTATGTTACTATATGCTTCTTGTGATCACATGACCATGCCTGACATGTAGTGCTGCTGTGCTGCTTTGCTAGCATGTTCCCTTCTATGTAGCCATATAAGGCAGTTCAGTTCAGCTCTTTTAACCCTTCTCTTGTGTGTCCTAAGTTGTCTGATTTCTGACAAGTGTTTTCTCGCTGCAGGTGGACACTCGTAACCATGGGTGTCACCGGCCTCTGGACGGCTTTGTGACGTGGACCGGAATAAGTTGGGCAACTGGGCATTGCGTATGTATCTTTTGTGTTCTTGAGGGAGTACTGGCCATGCGGCCATTATTGGTACCTTAGTTGTGTAATTGTTCTATTGGACTGGTCTAATATTCCCACGTTATTGTTCTGGTAGCTTGTATCCTAGAACCTTGTTGTGACTCATTCCTAGGATCCCTGTAGTTGTATGAGTCATCCTGTGTCCTTAGCAGTATATAAGGGCATCAACTTGCACCTTAAAGTGGCAAGTTGAGTCTCCTGTCTCAATACCATCTATTTCCTAGTTCCTTTCATAGAGGGGTCGCTCAGAAGCACTTGAGCCGGCTGAAACTCTCTGCTCAAAAGCATCTAAGTCGCTTAGGACTTAGCTCTTCTCTTATCTACTCCAAGTCTTAGTGTCTCGTCAGACGCAGCAGTGACAATGGGTCTGACAGCACCACTGACATGGTCCTCTTTGTGCAGCCTCGATCTCGCCAGACGGTTGTACTCTTCTCTTGGTCAGCGACTCCCCTCAAGTCTACCTACACAGCATGACTGACAGCGCCGTATCACATTCACACCACTTGCGCGACTAACCCTCCCACCCTTCAATGCTCATGAACATGCATCCATCACACAGTGCTGGCATGCTCCCTGCCTCGTTCTGCATGGCCTTCTCACCATCAGGCTCTAAATTTGCTGTTGTGTCTCAGAAAGGTATAGTTGTGGTATGGAATGTCTGCTCGGGCAAGCTGATGAAGATGTTTACTACTGACCAGAGTCGTGCACCACCTGGTGGGATGTAAAGGAGTGGGAGCAGGGCAACCAATAACACCAACGGATGATTGTATAAGGATTCGTGGGATTGGGCTCGGATGTTCTGTATGACACACTGAAACTTGTGTACTCATGTTTAGAGTTAGAATAGTTACCCTTTCAATAAATACCTGCGGATATCAGTAATACCATGGGTTTCTTATCACACCTTAATATTTGCAAATCAAGTGCTACCCGTACCCCTGACAGTTACAGTGTATAAGGGTATGGGTATGGTGTGGGAAATCCTGACCCACAGTATACCTGTGTTCAATCCTATAAGTCTCCATTGCCTTCCCCATCTTCTTTATCAAAAAGAAGGATGGGCGACTGCGATTAGTACAGGATTATCGGAAACTAAATGACTTTACAGTTAAGAACCACTACCCTTTCCTATTAGCATCCGATATCATTAACCATCTCCACCAAGCCCGAATCTTCACCAAGTTCAATGTTCAATGAGGTTACAACAACATCTGTATCAAAGCTGGAAATGAATGGAAGGCCACATTTACCACAAATAGAGGCCTATTCGAATCACAAGTCATGCTTTTTGGACTTACTAACTCTCCTACAACCTTTCAAGCCCTTATGAACACTATTTTTGCAGATCGCGTTGCCACAGGAAAGGTGACAGTATATTTGGATGACATTCTCATCTACATCGCCATGCTAGAAAAATACCGCGCCATCACTCACAATGTTTTACAATGCTTACTAGCACATGATCTTTACCTCTGACCTGAGAAATGTGAGTTCCAGCAACATCAAGTCAAATACCTTGGGCTCGTCATCTGTGAAGGTAAGGTTGCTATGGACACTGTCAAGGTCCAAGCAATTACAGACTGGCCAACCCTCGAAATCTATGTAATTTACATGGATTTCTTGGATTCGCCAACTTCTACCGCCAATTTATCAAGAACTTTGCTAAACTTGTGCGACCCCTCAATAATCTAACCAAGAAGGACATAGCTTGGAACTGGGGAGTCCAGGTGTTCTGGTAAGAAAACTGTATCTTTTTACAGCAATGCTTAATAAGGTGGGTCCAAATAAGACAGATATTGCTGTCTCATTTAGATACAGTTTAGACAGCAAATGTGTCTGGCTAGGGATACAATTTAGAAAGCAAATGTGTCTAACTAAGGATACAATTTAGAAAGCAAACATGTCTCATTAGAAATACAGTTTGGATAGGAAACCTGTGTTACCTGTATGGTTAGAAATATAGTTTACACAGTAGACCTGTCTAATTAAGAATACAGTTTAGACAGCAGACCTGTCTGTTTAGGGATACAGTTTAAACAACAGACCTGTCTGTTTAGGAATACAGTTTAAACAACAGACCTGTCTAGTAAAAGATACAGTTTAAACAGCAAACCTGTCTAGTTAGAAATACAGTTTAGACAGCAGACCTGTCTGGTTAGAAATACAGTTTAGATAGTAAACCTGTCTGGTCAGGGATACAGTTTAAACACCAAACTTTTCTTGGTTTGAATACAGTTTAGACAGCAAACTTATCTTGATTTGGATATAGTTTTGACAGCAAACAGTTAGCATACAGTTTTTTTAGTAATAGAGTTATAACTACAAATAATATTTATTACTAAGGTATTAAGAATTAATTTGTAATGGATTGTAGCTTTCAAACAAGCCTAATACCATTGAGATTGGCCTTAAAATGAATAAGATATGATTATAAACTATTTGAATTTAGAGTAGCCATTTGCAGCAGAAGTAAAGTTGTTTGCAATCTGCACATACTTGTGTGAATAGATATAATTAGACTCTAAAAGAGACTGTCATTACTAAGCTATTGGATGAGCTGATCTTTCAGTATCTTTTTATCTTTGAATTTAGATTTGCTTAAATAATATTTGATCTGATAATCTGATTGCTTAGTATTGGAAGAGCATCCCCTTGCAATCTATCCAATATATGTTCTCAAAAAGGTTCAAAGCTGTAACTGCCTTATGTACAGCAATATAAACATATTAATATTATGAATGACTGAAACATTTTCAAGGTTAGAGTAGCCAATTACAGCGGAATTAGAGCAGTGCGTGACCTGCAAAGAAGCATATGGACAGATATGATCAGCCTCTCAAAGATATTCTGCCACTACTAAGCAATCAGATGGGCCAATCATTTGGGATCTTGCTATCTTGAGATATAAATTTGTTTGAATAATATTCGATTTGTTGATCAGATTGCTTAGTGTTGGCAGAGAACCCTCTTGCAATTTATGCAATATATGTCCTCAAAATGTTTCAAAGCTGTAACTGCTTTATATTCGAGAATATAAACATATTAAAGTAACAGATGACTGAAACTGTTATGAAACAGCCTCGCCCCTGACTCATTTTCTTCATTTCACTTGCTCGATCATTTACATCATTTGATAAACATTCCAATCTTGATCAACTTATGTCCTAACTCATGTACTATTACCTTGATGTTACTTGATTACCTCGCTAACAACTCATGTCACAACTCATGTCACGGCTCATGGAGACTCATACTTAGTAAACCCTAGATCCTATCTTGTATATAAGAACCCTTGTAGAGAGACTTGCCCTTTAGGCTCATTCTCTGGTGCAATACAGGTAGTTCCTAGCAAACCAGATCGAACCCCTTCAATCCCTATTGTCTACAACATATTGTTGGACTTAGATTAATCTCTTTATCTCTTATCGTCTTTCAACTCCACATGCAAGGAGACACTTTGCTCAGTCTTGGGCATACAACTGATCCGACTGATTAGACCCAGTAGAACGACACGCAGCCGGTCAATAATAGAAACAATTCCAAATCTAGAATAACCAATTGCAGGGAATTAGAGAAGCACGCAACCTGCAAATATATATATAGATAGATATACTCAGACTCTAAAAGATCTTTTGCCATTACTAAGCACTCGAATCAGCCGATCGTTCGCCATCTTGTTATCTTTGACTATAGATCAGCTCTGATATTGTCCGATCTAATGATCAGATTGCTTAGTGTTGGCAGAGTACCCCCCACCAATTTATCAAATATATGTCCTCAAAACATTTCAAAGTTGTAGCTGCCATATGTACAAGGATATGAACATATTAATATTGCTTATGACTGAAATCTAGAGTAGCCAATTGCAGTGGAATTAGAGAAGCACATAATCTGCAAATACATGGGTGGATAGATACGATTGGACTCTAAAAGATCTTCCGCCATTACTAAGCAATCGGATGGGCCGATCTTTGGCTATCTTGTTATCTTCAAATATAAATCAGCTCTGATACTGTCCGATCTGATGATTAGATTGCTTAATGTTGGCAGGGTACACCCCATTATTTCATCTCCTCTATCTCTATAAAAGTTTTCAGAACTTTAGAATTTATATTTGTGAATATATGGACAACTTTATTAAAAACATGAGTTTTATACAGTTAACTGCAGTAGTAACTTTGTTCACACTTCCAATATTACTTATTTTGAAGTCAAAACTGACAAATTGTCATATATCTCTGCAAATATGAATCCTAAAGTTCTGAAAACTTTTATGGAAATAGAGAAGATGAAATAATGGGGTGTACCCTGCCAACATTAAGCAATCTAATCATCAGATCGGACAGTATCAAAGCTGATCTATATTTGAAGATAACAAGATAGCCAAAGATTGGCCCATCTGATCGCTTAGTAATGGTGGAAGATCTTTTAGAGTCCAATCATATCTATCCATCCATGTATTTTCAGATCATGTGCTGCTCTAATTCTATTGCAATTGGCTACTCTAGATTTCAGTCATAAGCAATATTAATATGTTCATATCTTGTACATATGGCAGCTACAACTTTGAAATGTTTTGAGGACATATATTTGATAAATTGGTGGGGGGTACTCGCCAACACAAAGCAATCTGATCTTTAGATCGGACAATATTAGAGCTGATCTATAGTCAAAGATAACAAGATGGCAAACGATGGCTAATTCATTGCTTAGTAATCGCAGAAGATCTTTTAGAGTCCAAGTATATCTATCTACATATATATTTGCAGATTGCATGCTTCTCTAATTCCACTGCAATTGGTCATTCTAGATTTGGAATTGTTTCAGTCATCTGTTACTTTAATATGTTTATATTCTCGAATATAAAGCAGTTACAGCTTTGAAACATTTTGAGGACATATATTGCATAAATTGCAAGAGGGTTCTCTGCCAACACTAAGCAATCTGATCAACAGATCGAATATTATTCAAACAGATTTATATCTCAAGATAGCAAGATCCAAATGATTGGCTCATCTGATTGCTTAGTAGTGGCAGGATATCTTTGAGAGGCTGATCATATTTGTCCATATGCTTCTTTGCAGGTCACGCACTGCTCTAATTCCGCTGTAATTGGCTACTCTAACCTTGAAAATGTTTCAGTCATTCGTAATATTAATATGTTTATATTGATGTATATAAGGCAGTTACAGCTTTGACCTTTTTAAGAACATATATTGGATAGATTGCAAGGGGATGCTCTTCCAATACTAAGCAATCTGATCATTAGATCAAATATTATTTAAGCAGATTTAAATTCAAAGATAAAAAGATACTGAAAGATCAGCTCATCCAATAGCTTAGTAATGACAGTCTCTTTTAGAGTTAATTATATCTATTCACACAAGTATGTGCAGATTGCAAACAACTTTACTTTGCTACAAATGGCTACTTTAAATTCAAATAGTTTATAATCATATCTTATTCATTTTAAGGCCAATCTCAGTGGTATTAGGCTTGTTTGAAAGCTACAATCCATTACAAATTAATTCTTAATACCTTAGTAATAAATATTATTTGTAGTTATAACTCTATTACTAAAAAAACTGTATGCTAACTGTTTGCTATCAAAACTAAATACAAACCAATACAGGTTTACTGTCTAAACTGTATTCAAACCAAGAAAGGTTTGCAGTTTAGACTGTATCCCTAATCAGACAGGTTTGCTGTCTAAACTGTATCTATAACTAGACAGGTCTTCTGTTTAAACTATATTCTTAGCCAGACAGGTTTCCAGTCTAGACTGTATTCCTAATCAGACAGGTCTGCTATTTAAATTATATTCCTAATTATTCAGGTTTGTTGTCTAAACTGTATCTTCAATTAGATAGGTTTGCTATCTAAATAGTATTCTTAATCAAACAGATTTGCTGTCTAAACTGTATCTCTAACCAAACAGATTTGCTTTCTAAATTATATTTCTGACCAGACAGATCTGTTGTCTAAACTGTATCCCTTGTCAAACAGGTTTGCTGTCCAAACTGTATTCCTAATCAAACATGTTTGCTTTCTAAACTGCATTCTTAGCTAAACAGGTTTGCTGTCTAAATTGTATTCCTGGCTTGCCATGTTTGCTGTCTAAAACTGTATCTAAATGAGACAGCTATACCTGTCTTATTTGGATCCGCCTTATTAAGCTTTGCTGTAAAGAGGTTGTAGTTTTTTAACCCCTACTAATGAGGAGTCACGCAATGGCACGTGTTTCAAGCTCTCAAAGACATGTTCTCTCACAAACCCATCCTTGCCATGTGGGAACCAAACCGACCCACTCATCTTAAGGTCGATGCCTCTGGTTTCGCCACTAGAGGCGTACTCCTCCAACGACTGGACGACAACCTTTGACACCCAATCGCTTATCGCTCTCAGTCTATAATTGACATCAAATGCAATTATGAGATCTATGACAAAAAAATGCTTGCCATCATCCGAGCCCTTGAAGATTGGCGACACTATTTCAAAGGTTTACCTCAATCCTTCAACATCATATTTGACCACTGCAATCTTTAATACTGGTGTAATGCGCAAAATCTGACTCGCCAACAAGCTTGCTGGTCTTTCTATCTCAGCCACTTCGACTTCACTCTTACTCAAAAGCCCAGCTCTGCTAACACTCAGGCTGATCCTCTATCCCATATTCCTACTCACCTTATCACAAACACCGACAACAACCAAGATCAAATCGTTCTTAAACCAAATCTCTTTCTTTCTGCCACCAGGATAGCTACCAATAACCACAACACCCTTGAACAAGACATTTGCAATGCTTTCGACCTTAATCCTTAGATCGTTACTGTACTGAAAGCTCTTCAAGACCACACCCCTCACCAGCTAACCACCAATCTTTCCAATTGGGAGCAATGTGATGGATTAGTATTTTTTAAAAGATGTGTCTACGTTTCATGACTTCTGAATCTCCAACGAAGGATGGTATGCCTCTGTCATGACTCAATTTCAACTGGACACCCTGGACAATATGGAACCCTGGAAATGATAAGTCGTCTGTATTGGTGGCCTGGTATAACCACCTTCGTAAAAATGTACATTGCTGGCTGCGACACCTGTCAACGGACTAAACAAGTCCCTTACCCCCATTCAATACTCCAACCCCATGATGTTCCCAAAGGCCCATGGCAAACATTCGGCATTGACCTCATCACTGGACTACCTCAAGTCAAAGGGTATGACGCGATCATAGTTTATATTGATCATTTCAGTAAACAAGTACATGTTCTTCCAACTACCTCAAACATCAACATGGTAGGCATAGCAAACATTCACTATCACGAAATCTTCTGTCTACATGGGATTCCAACCAAAATTGTGTCTGACCATGGCCTGCAATTCGCTGTGCGCCTCATGAAGACACTGTACCACCGACTCGGCATTACCTACACCCTCACTACTGCTTACCACCTCAGTTCAACGGCCAGACAGAATGCACAAATCAAGAGGTGGAACAACACCTCCAACTCTTCACTAACGCTCGACAGGATGACTGGGTGACTCATTTTCCAATGGCGGAGTTTGTCCTGAACAACTGTCTACACTCTGCTCACCATATAACTCCTTTTGAGGTAATGTATGGCTACCGTCCGGACTTTACAATTCTGATTGACCCACCAACGAAATTCCCAACCTTGAACTTGCGCCTACAAGAGCTACGAGACATCTGTAAGGAAGCCAAAGCGCCTTAAAGACAGAGAAGTGCATCATGAAAGAAACCTTCAAAGCAAGCAACCCCCCCCTCATCAATTCACCCAGGTCAAAAGGTTTGGCTCAACTCTAAGGATATTAATTTGACTTGTACCAGTCATAAGTTGGCACCACAACAATTTGGGCCATATGAAGTAATTGAGCGCACTGGTGAGCTCACCTATCAGTTACGTCTTCCCCCATCGATGCATCAACACCCGATCTTTCATGTTGATTGTCTATCCCCCTTTGGTGGTAATGATGTCAATGACTTAAATCCTCTACCACCCCATCCATCCATATTGACAAGAACTTGAATATGAGGTCGAAACCATTCTCAACTGTCGCAAATACCAAAATCAATATTAATATCTCATCAAATGGAAGGAATATGATGCTGGTCATAATAATTGGGAACCTGCTACTCACTTAACTCACTCTGCAGATCTTCTTGATGCCTTTCATGCTGCACATCATTCGGCACTGTGTCACCTCACTGCTTCCCTTTTCAAAACCCTCTCTTGGCGTCCACGTCAATTCCTCACTGAAACTCCACCCTATCCTGTATGGGAGCTTGGTACTTTCTCTTGATCATCAGGACATCGACCTTAAGAAGAGGGTAATGTAATGAGTAGTATTCTTTCTCCTCTATGTTTCCTTCTATTCCCTATACTGCCCTTCTCATTATTTCCTGCACTGACCCCTGTATGAGTATGGCCATTGATAGTTGCTTATTCATCGATCCTATTTTGATAGTTGACCCCTGTCTCCAGATGTATAGTTAGCATTATGTAATCTACTGTTCTCTATTTTGACCTCTTTGTCCATATTTTTTCCTTGTTGCACTTCTGCTAAAAGCCAGAGATTGAGAGTCCAGAGTTAGTGCGCCAACCTCTCTTACATCCTCAGGCAAGGTTATCCATTTTATAGTGCACTTCATCAGTGCATATCACGTTCCCTCAGCCTCACTCCCCTACGCATGTAAACACCCATGAATAAACAGGACAGTCCTCAGACTGTCCATCTGTGAACTGTACAGAGCTGATCGATTCCCCTTTCCATCTAAATACCTCTTACAGCCTTTCATCATTGAGCTTCTCTACTTGCTCGCCCTTTGCTTCTCCCTTGCAACACTTTCCCTTGTTCTTGCACTTGTTCTCTCTTTTGTTGTTCACCTCTACCTCGACTCTGTTGCCTTGAGACCTCTCCCAGTGCCCCCAAAGGAACTATTAGTAGGTTCCTCACACTTGGACAGTTTGTAATAGATGCTCACCATGACAAGTGTTCAACATCCCTGAATACTACTTTCCTGCCGAAACCCACACGCTCTCCTTAAACACCCTCAGATCCATCCTGGCCTCCTAACCCCCAATGACTCCCTCACCACTGCAAACTTTCCAGAACTCACCCATATTGTTTCTAGAGCCACCTCACTGAAATCGAAGGAGAAATCTGCCACTTAGTGGAAAAAGGAAGCCCTTTGTCATGCCTCCTTACCCTCTCTAGTGTTGCTAGCTACGTTGCTCCTGCCTCTGTCTCGCCAGAAAACACTCTTGGTTTGACCTTTGTTTCAGAGACTCCACTCTTCCCCTCATACTCCCATTCCATGCCCAATCTGACCCAGTTTACACCCTGTCCATCAGCCTTAAGAAGAAGAGGCTACTATCACCTCAATCCTCTCGTCTCCTCCTACCACGTTCAGTCTTCTTAGTCCACGCCTGCACCACCACCCACTCAGACCTCTTTGGTTACTCATTACCCAAGCACCCCACTTCCCCAGCCATCTTCTTCTGTTACTCCTGCACAGAAATGACAAATATTGATAACCAGGAGAATCGTCCTCCCATGCCTCGTCCAATCCTCCTCCCTAACCCATACACTCCTCCAGCATCACCCAGGATCTTTCAGCCATCACCCACATCAGTATTACATTATCTACCACGAGGACCATGACTCCTGGTAACCAGTGACTGAAAGAGACTTCGCCATCCTTTTAAATTTTGTTACTTAAGATAAACTCCTCCATGCATTCCTTGTCATGAGCTGTTGCCAGCCAGGCCTCTCTTGGACCTGGGCAGCAAGCTGGAGCTAGGAAGTGCCCCAGGAGTACGCTTCTGCAGCGCAACCAATGGCAGAGAGGGGGAAACATGGATATCAACTTGCTGCATCGCAGGTGAGGCCGGCTCAATGGCACATAGCTATGATGGGCGCGGGTAACCTGTGGGTTTTTTGGAGCATACCCCTACCCCTACCCACAAAAACCCGTACCTTAGCCAGAGGTCTGGGTTTCTTAAGGGTCTGCAAGAATCATACCTCTACCCCTACCCGCAAAAACCCGTACCCTTAGCCAAGGGTACGGGTTTCTGAAGGGTCTACAAAATCATACCCCTACCCGTACCCGCAAAAAACCCGCACAAAAACCCGCAGAAACCCGCACCATATTCAGACACTGTGGCTTTCTAATGAGCCCAAGAACATTCAAATCAGCACAGAAATGAAGGAGATACAACTCAAACATTGTTTTGACCATATTTTCATTGTTTCTGGGCCAATTTGAATGTTCTTGGGCTCGTTGAAAAGCCACAGTGTCACCACACCAATACCCCTCTAGACCCCTCTACGGGTACAGGTTTTTGTGGGTTTTTGAAGGTAAAACCCGTGGGGTAGGGGTTTTTAGAAACCAAAAACCCTTACCCCACGGGTTTTTGAGGGGTTGGAAAATCTCTACCTGTACCCGTACCCATGAAACCCGTACCCCTAACCCTAGGGTTTTCAAAACCCGTGCACATCACTACACATAGCACTCACAATACTAAGAGTGCGTTTGGTGCACTTTTTGTCACGCGCGACACTAGCCAAAAAAATGATTGAGAAATTGAGTGGCAAAATGTGGCAAAACTTCCGTTCGGACAGTTTTTACAATCAAAAAAAATGGTGGCAGAGCATGAAAACACGGCCTAAAATGGAAAATCTGAGAAACAGGTCAAATCTGTTTTTATGTTCGCTGCTGCAATCATGTGACGTGATTGTGATATCCCGTTACAGCTCTGTAACACTGTACATACACATTATCTAGATTAGTGATCACAGCATTTGCCGATATCAGCAGCCACGCATCGTGCTCATCACTGTAACGTCACACTGCTCATGTGTTGTAGCACTTAGTCAGAAACCAAGACGCTTTCATCCCAAAACGGAACAGCAAATATATTTGGTGTTTGATGGGAAATGTTTTTCAGAAAAGTGAGAAAATGTTGCCGCTGTCGCCCAGGTGGGCGACAGCGGCAATTTGTGACAAAATTTCACGCTTCAATTTGCACCGAATGCACTCTAATTGGCACTAGGGCATAAGACTAGCATGAGGAGGGACAGAGAGGTCAAGTTAGAGAGTAGCTACATAGGGGTGTGTCTACTATATACTATTACTAAGCTACAAGTGGCTAGTGCTGTATGGGCCCGGCTTGGCCTGAAAGCCCTGGCTTTGGCTTTGCCTAAGGTGGCCTTGGCTTTCTGAAATACTAGGCCAAGCCAAAGCCATCGTTTGGGGCTTGGCTCCGGCTTGGCTTGGCCAGGCCACGGCTTTTGTATGAGAAGACATTTGATTTGTCACCTGGTACATTGGTTTCCAATTTATGAGTCTGATCACAACATTCCTTCTAGTCCAACACTTGCCAGAGCCCTGTCTCAGACAGTCGCCTGATGAACATCTACAGTGCATGGTCTGCCCTTTCTCTTACTCACTCACTGATTTTCTTAGCTCAATTTCAACATCAAGTTCCCGCTCTTGCTCGACGCCTCCACAGCGGCCATGCTTTTTGCACTTGCTGTCGAGTCACAAGCCCCTTCTTCAAGTTTCAAGTCACTGCCACACCCATCCAGGCCATGGAGCTAGTCCGAGTCCATTAGAGTTGTGTCCAGTTGCGTGACAACTCATGTCCTGGCCATGCAGCCCACACCCATTCCTCTATGTGGTTTATCGAGTCTTGCCGTCCTCCTCCTCCTCCTTCGCCACTGTGTTCAGCCTCTTTGTGGAAAATTAGTGTAGACTGTAGAGTCTGAAAAATGCAACTTGCAAGTCGCCATTCAGACTTGTCTACACCAGCAGGCGATCTTATGGCCTCAAGGCCATGACAAACTTCTGAGGGGCCCTATTGGCAACTTCGTTAGAGCACCGACTCAGAAGTCTTACAGGAGTCTGATCACAAGCACAACCATTCTGCTCGGGACAGCCTTGACCTGGTGGCTCACTCCAGGTGTGCGAACTCAAAGATTCCGTTGGCCTTATTTCTCCATCTCAGGCAATGTAGACTTGTGGCTTTGTAGTACATTCAGATGTTTGAAGTTGTGAGTACCACTATTCCAGCAATTATAACAGGCAAAAGGTGATGGGGAATGATGAAAGCGACAGGGAAGGAAGGGCACTTCAAGGTAGATGTGCACATCCAGTTTGTTAAATTGTGACATATGATAGAGTGATCACTCAAACTGAAAATTCTTAAGTGGGTACTTTATTGAAAAGTCACGGCCTGACAGCCTGGCTTTGGCTTTCTGAACTGCAGGCCAGGCCAAAGCCATCCTCAGGCCGTTATCTTGGCTCGGCTTGGCCCAGCCTATTTGGGCCTGGCTTGGCTTGGCTCACGGCCTGAGGCCAGGCCCATACAACACTACAAGTGGCTGATAAGCAAAGTAAAAGAATATGGCACTGTGCGACAGACTAATTCCTAACATTCCTGGCTTTTCCTACTGTCATTGCATTTAAGAGGAGCTCCTATCATACTCGCTCGTTGCCCTCACTGGCCAATTCCAGCCAGACTCCTCCATGTCCCCACCCTCGTTCTTTGTGCCTGTGCTAGCCTCTCTCCTGTCACCACGACATTCCCTTTGGTTACATCCACTACTCATTTAGAGCCTCAGTCCGAGACCTCTTTTTGCCCCTTCCCACCTACGTCCAACTAGGGACCAGCACAAGTGCACTCATGGGTGACTCGGGTCCAAATCCATGGGTATTTGGAGTTTAAAATTCCAAACTCAGACTTGTATGGATTTGTTCCCACGAGTCACTCAAACTCATAAGTCTACTCATGAGTTTTAGACTAACATTTGGTTTAAAAATCCAAAGCAGATCAGTCATGCTAGAAATCTGTTTAATACATATATTGCATTTAATTTTGACATTCCTCTTAATTGTTATATAATTCATGCTTTGCCTTTCAGACAGTAATAATATTGTATATGTTGTTTATATTACTATATAATAAGTATACTACTATACAAAGCATCACAGACTGATACACTGGAAGTGCTTAGTATATGGACCTGTCAAGTTGCTTCAAGAGTTCAAGTCACTTGTAATTGTCACACAATTAAGGCATACTGTATACGAACTGAGGATTTCATATTATAGATGATATTTTAGTAAGTACTACTGTCCTGTTATGACCATCTCTTCGTGGGTTGTGACGTGTGACCATTTCCGATGCCATCTCGACTCTTCATCATCAGAAAATTTGTGTGACAGGCCTCAGATCTCTTCAAAGATCTGGGCAAATTTCAAATTTGGCCAGTGACTAAACTTGTTAAGTGGGGGTGTGAAGTATTGTAAGTGGTCACACAGGTCTCCGCAGACTACTGTACTCCAAAGGGTGCCCATCTATGTTAGGGACACGTCTTCCTCACGCCAATAAGGCGTGCGCTGGTGCAGCGGTGCCGGGAGCGGAAACAAGAGGCTACACTGAGCGAAGAAAATGTGAACGCGGCCTATCTTGCATGCACGTGCGCATCTTGCTACTCTAGAAATATTGCCGCAATAGACCATCGGATGCGCCTCTAAAATTGCTAAGGGCGCGGATGCATGCAGCACACTCAGGGAGACAAAGGAGTGCTACTAGCTCTGAGCTGACTGGGACTGAGACAGGAAGGGGGGAAAAAGCTCTCTGTTGTCATGTAGTGTAGTGACAGGAACTATATACTAAGGTGACAGATCTAGAAACTGTAGTGAGGGAGAGGAGGAACTGAAACACTACAATGTCTAGGAATTGTGCAGCTGTTTGGATGCGAGGGAAAGCGCCGAAAGAGTGGCCCAGAAGTGTGGGAAAGCAAGTAAACTTTAAATTAAAAAAAAAAAAAATTCCCTTTTAGGAAATTTTGAGCAAAATTCTGTCACAGTCTTCACAAATGCTTGTGACCTGTGACCATAGCCATATCTCTTCACTCACACAGATTTGTGACGCATGACTGAAGAGATGGTCGTAATGGGACAGTATAGTGTAATGAAAGCACTTGTACTTGTAGGCTTATGAGGACTCAAATGCTTATACACTTTAAGTCATTGGCTGGGCTCACCACTACAAGCATGTTCAAGTATAGATTTATATTATAGTACTTTTGTAAAAGAGAATGAGCCATTAATGAAAAGAGGAAGGGCCAAAAGGCTGATGAGTCATCAATGAGTTTACTCATGGGTTTACTCATTTTGAATATTTCCAAACTTGGACTTGTGGTAACTTGTGGGAACAGGTGATTCGGACTCACGGGTCATAAATCCATGAGTATTCTCACAAGTTTATTTATGAGTATCCATGAATCATTAGGACTTGTGCTGGTTCCTAGTGTCCCTAAAGAAACCATTAGTAGGTTCCTCACACCTGAGAGGCAAGTCTTTTCTATAGAGGGGTCTTTATATATAAGGTAGGATCTAGGGTTTACTAAGTATAAGTCATCATAAGTTGTGACACAAGTTGTGATGAACTATATTCGCCATCCATAGTTACACAGACCATATGGCCATCAAGCTATCATATTTCCCTTATTCTCAGTGCTACATGTATCCGCGCCTCTTGAAACTCAAGAATAGCATGTAAAGATTTAAGGCATTTCCGACTGCAAAGTTACAAGACATGCACAAATATGCACAATTAGACGCAATGGCCTTTTCCGAATTACCACTATACCTCTCATTTTCCCTCCCAACACCACCACACACCTGCATGTGCCTTTAGCAACAAGAACCAGACATGTATTAGCCCAAAAACAACATTCTCTCAAAATTTCATTTTCCGCAAAGACCTGCAAGACCATGTATTACCCCTCTTAATCGCCATGCTTGTAGAAAACAATGAGTCAGAAGGAATGAATCATCTGTCACATGGTCCCTCAAACACATGACAAAAATATGTGATTTGGCCTAGGCCCTGAAGGCTCAGCCTCGTTCCAAAACACTCTAAAGGCCTTTCTAGACCCATGGTCTGGACACCTAAAGTCCAGAGTGCTCCAAAGACCCTCAAACTAGACTAGTCTAGCCCCTTGAAGAAGAAATAACACCATTGGTGCCCTATCGCACCACTTGTTCACAATGATGTCATAATGATGTCATAGTCTAGTCCCTTGAAGGAATGACACCATTGGTGTCCTATTGCACCATCTGTTCATATAATAATGTCATGGCCTAGCTCTTGGAGAGAGAATAACACCATTGGTGCCCTATTGCATCATCTGCTCATAAATGATGTCATAATGATGTCATTGGAGCCCTGGCCCTGTGCATAGACCAGGTTACCTAATTGTTGACTTGTTAACAAAGCCACATATGTACAAATAGTAGAAATGTATATAAACCCCCTGAATAGATGGGACGGTCCTCAGACTGTTCTTTTGTTCAAACCCCCACTTGTCACTTTGTTCCCTTGTCCTAACACACAGGCCCTTTCTTCTTCCTGTGCTCCACTTGTAACTGTATAAGCTGGGCTGACAGACCCTTCTATACCTCCATAGTTCCTCTCATCCCTCATGCTCACCTTGGACCTCTTAATGACCTCTGACCCTAGAAGAAGTCCTAGTGAATGTCTTTGTACTATTCAACATTGGTTGTATTTCCCCTGTTTGTAGCTTAAGTTCTGTTTGCGCAGGCCTTGATGATGAAGTCCTGGATTGTGTGGTGTTGCCATGCTGTTCGCTCACAGGTGTTTCATTTACACACCAGTCCCTGTAGCAACATTATAATGTGCGTGGTTATACCCACTGGAAACATTACAATGTGGACAGAAGTGCCAGGGCCTAGGAGTTGTGATATTAACCCTTGGGAATTGTGATGTGACGTTTGGGTGGCTGAACTCCTAATTGGGACACTTTCTTCCCACACACTTATATCTATATGTTTTTTTGTATGTTTTTTATATGTTTTTTGTATGTTTTTTGTATGTTTTTTATATGTTTTTATATGTTTTTATATGTTTTTTATATGTTTTTTTGTATATTTTATATGTTTTTTGTATGTTTTTTTGTATATTTTTATATATATTTTTATATGTTTTATATATTTATATATATATTTTTTAATATGTTTTTATATGTTTTTTATATGTTTTTAATCTGTTTTTTTATGTTGTTTTATATGTTTTTATATTTTTTTAATTTGTTTTTTTTTATTAATTTTTATATTTTTTATATATTTTTATTGTAAATAATATGTAATAAATTATAATTACAAATAATGTAATAGCAGAAAATCTTTTAGAGTCCGTTTATATTTATCCACACATATATTTGCAGATTACGTGCTGCTCTAATTCTGCTGCAATTGATTTGATAAATTGCAAAAGGTACTCTGCCAACATTAAGCAATCCGATCATTAGATTAGATGGTATCAGAGCTGATCTATAAATAAAATAAAAGATAGTGAATGATTAGCTGATCTGATTGCTTAGTAGTGACAGAGGCCCTTTTAGAGTCCAATCATATCTATCCACACACATATTTACAAATCATATGTTACTCTAATTCCACTGCAATTGGCTACTTTAAATTTGAAATTATTTTTATTATCAGTTACATTAATATGTTTATATTTCCAAACATATGGCAGATATAGCTATGAAAATTTTTGTGAATATATATTGAATAAATTGCAAGAGGATTCTTTATAAACTCTAAGCAATCTGATCAATAGATCTAATGTTATTTAAACAGATCTATATATAAAAATATTAAGATATTAAGAGATCGACTGATTAGATTGCTTAGTGTTGGCAGAGAATCTTTTAGATTTCAATTATATCTATTCATACAAATATTTTCAAATTACTAACTGCTTTGATTCTGATACAAATAGTTATTCTAAATTCAAATAGTTTACAATTGTGTTTTATTCATTTTAGCACTAATTTTGATAATTTTAGGTTTGTTTGAAAGCTACAATTCATTATAAATTAATTCTATATTACACTTTGGTAATACATCATTTGTAATTATAATTTCATTATATATTATTTGACAATAAAAATATATATAAAAACATATGGAAATTATAAGAAAAATATATATAAAAAACATATAGAATATATAAAAACATACAAAAAACATACAGAAACATATAAAAAAACATACAAAAAAACATATAGATATAAGTGTGTGGAAGAAAGTGTCCCAATTAGAAGTTCAGCCACCCAAATGTCATATCACAATTCCTAAGAGTTGACATCATAACTCTCCAGGCCCTGGCACTCCTGTCCATATTGTAATGTTTCCAGTGGATATATCCACGCACATTATAATGTTGCTACAGGACATCTCGTTTACAGCTGAGAAATGGGAAAATGGTATGTTACATACTCTTGTGCAATGTAGCATTTCCTTCCCTTGATGGTTCCCCACATCCTCTGCCCTGAAGATTCTCGGCCCATATTGATCATGTTCAAGATGAGATGATTGAGGGTTGATGTGTGGTGAAAAGGCACGTGTGCTAGAAGGCTGCTGGCATCACTGTCGGTTGCCAAGGCATTGTCATGATCGCCAGTAAGCCACCAGAAATGAGGTATAGAGGAAGATCCTTACCTAGGCATGATCTTCATTACGAGTACTCTCATCCACCTAGGCCTTGGAATCGCAGAAAGAGGGACGATGTGCAAGGCGATGAGGTGTTGGAGTGAGCCCCTGAAAACAACTATGATGGTGCCAAAAAATGGTTGGGCCATTGTCCATAGAGACGTGAATCAATGGTAGGCGTCACTAACAGGTGGATGAGTCATTTTGGCACACCTAAACGATGACAGAAATTGGGCGCAGTGCAGTGTATCATCATATGGCCCACAGTGGTCATTGTCGTGTTTGGAGTGTGGCTATAATTGTGCCTACCTGCTCATATTAGCAGGTGTGCAGGTGTGACCAAAGGGGGCCACAGCTGGATCGTTAGCATGTAGGTGATTAAGGAATAGTACGCGCAATGGCCTGGCAGCTTGATTCAGCATAGCACTTTTGCTGGCCTCTAGGCAGTCAGGAAGAAGTCTGAGAAAGAAAAGTAGTCCTGAGATGACTGGCACACACGAGAAAAGAAGTGAAAACTCAACTTAACCGGATTCTTCAAAGCAGTTGGATGCTGGCTTAAATATATTAAAGCGAACCACAACTATCAGCCTATGTAAGAAGGAATATAATGAAGGAAACGAGAAGACAGTGAGAAGACAAAGGCAATGCGTGGCTGTGGCATTTACGAATCACATGATATGCAAAATCCTAACTTGTGTTGTGTATAGGGCTGCGCACTGAACCGTGAAATGCAGCCGTACTGTTAAATTTGTATGGGTGCTGTTACCGTACCAATGATGCCAAATTTCAATTTCAAATGGCTGAAGCTTTTTTTTGGCCATGTACCATATTCAGCCGTGCCTTTTCGGGTGAAATCAACTGTCAACGGCTGTTGAGTCACATGACCTTATCATGTTTGTTGAGAGTCACATTTGTTGATGAGTGCGCCCTTCGCACCTATGGACTTCAAGTTCATCATCATCATTGGCGCCTCGTCACCCCTCCCTCTCTGCACAACGTCCTCCTCGTTAATGAGTGGCAACCCCCATTGCCCCCTTCATGCCTATGGACTTCAAGTTCGTCGTCGTCATCATCGACACTTGTCACCCCTTTCCCTCTACACAATGTTCTCCTCAAACAGACTTGACACATCGTCAGTCCGCTTCAGTGGATTATTGTTGCACCCCGCTACCCCTCTCTGTGTCCGTGGACATCAAGTATATCGTCGTCATCGTTTCACCTGCTCTGGGCAACCTCCTTCTTGAGTAGACTTGGCTACTCTTACAGTACATTTGGTACGTGTTTTTTAACTATGTATACAGTGTCTGGCTGACAAGAGTCTGTCTGCCTTGGTTGGATTCATTGCCATACTCTGCTACTCTATTCACCCCTGTGCAGATTTTTCAAGGAATTTATGGTTCAGGAGGACTCACCTTCGACGCAACAGTAGGCTGGTGACTCAGGAATGGATGGAAGTGCAGCATCGTATGCTGTCACAGCTGGCGGCATGCGGAACATCAATGGTCAATGAAGAGAGGAAGGACGATAACACTGTCGATTCGTTCGAACCAACATATCTGTATGATGCAATGAGGGAGAAGAGGCAGCTCAGACCTTTGCTCATATCTTCTTGTGCTCTTGTTGCGCTGTTACTGATGAGTGCCAGCCTAATGTGTATAGGACGGCCAACAGCAGGATGTGGAAGAGTTTCTCTGTCTATTCCTTGACGAGTTTGACGAAGAGTTGCCTGTGCTACTCCCTCCTATTAGTGGTCGCCAGTATGCCAGTGCTGCACTTGAAGTAGAAGAACGGTGTCTCAGTTGTGCCAGATTGAGGTGGGAGGTCAAGGCTTTGTGGTGCGTCAATTATTTCATTTTGCACTGAACTTGGCAATTGATAAAGAACACACAGACATGGATAGGCCAATTTGGTTGACTGTCTATTCCTTGACGAGTTTGACGAAGAGTTGCCCATGCTACTCCCTCCTATTAGTGGTCACCAGTATACCAGTGCTGCACTTGAAGTAGAGGAACAGTGTCTCAGTCTGGCCAGATTAAGATGGAAGGTCAAGGCTTTGTGGTGCGTCAATTATTTCATTTCTGTGCTGAATTTGGCAATTGATAAAGAACGCACAGACACGGATAGGCCAATTTGGTCAAGTCACCTATTAGTCTATTACACATATATTTGGGGGAAAGTTCCATTTGCCCATCCTTGTGCCAAATCAGCCCAACCCTGTCCCTACAGAAGGCTGGCGATCACTCCATCTCGACATTCAGATCTGTGTCTCCTTTCTCCTCTGCATGGATGTCCTGCTGGTGGTGACCAACCTCTAAACTGTTCATAGCCTGATTTGGTTCTCACTGTTGAAGGCGCCCTCATGCGCATCTCCCAATTGCAGTTGGACTTTTAATGTTGGCTTCTTGATGTATGTACAATATACGAAATATGAAATGTATCTTTTACTCTTATAACATCATCTGGCCAACATGCGTGTGCACGTGTCATATTATACATTGGTACATGTTCTTTGACTTTGTATACATTATCTGGCCGGTGTCAGATTTGTTGATGTACCCCGCTAGCCCCTCTTGAATCCCGATGCATCAGAATGTCCTAGACTGTCGGAGCACCCACTAGTCAGCTGGCCAACACATGCTTGCCTCACATTATCTAGGTCTGTCTTCCGCCTTTTCTTTTTTATATTGTATATCTCTCACATCAAATCCTTTTCTCTCATCCTTTCCTCATCACGTCCACCATGGACCCCATTATGGTTCCCTTATTTGCGTCCGGCGGCATCACATACAAAACAGCCTCCTCATCACCTCCGGTGATCCACCTGCCCACATTTGTTCAGTCTTCCCACCTCGGCAACTCCCTCTCTCTCTACCTTTACAGTATATTGTTCTGCTGCCCCCTTTATGCCTGTGGAGTCGTGGACTTCAAGCAGCGTATCGACATGTTCCGGTCTTGCCTCAGTCTGGCTTTGCCTCACATTTTCTAGATTTGTTTTTCACTTTCCCTGGTTCATTTATCCGTGTCCGGTTGCATTGCATGCAGTACATCCCCGTCTTCACCCCCGAAGTTCTGGTGATCCTCCACCTTTGTAAGTATTCTTTTTTCTCCTTTGTGTGTGTTTTTTGACTATGAAATCATTTAGTTTACAATCACAACATTTCTGGTTTCTGCATTACTCTTCGTCACCTTCAATCTTGCATGCTGAGTGTAGGTACTGTGTTCTTGTATAAAAATGCCTTGTTACAGCAAGGAATATACATCCATTTGCCCACATACTGCGTGTCTCCTCTTGCCAACTTCACCCTTCATGCAGGATTCTTCTAAGCCAGCATTGCCAAGTGACTTTGTGTGGTATCATTCTAAAGGTAATGACAACCCTATGGGATCCTCTTCAGCCAACAAGATGAAAGAGAGCAATGGTCAAAATGTGGAGGCAGGTAAGAGTTCTGCCATGTACTGTGCATTAATGGTGATTATTGATCTTTTAACGATAGGCCTTGGTTGTATTCAGCGCAGTGGACAGGGTGGGAAGATGGCTGAGGTGCTCCAGTATGAGAAGGCTGATGAGCATGGAAAACCCATCAAACACTTCACAGAGGCTACAGCTGTTACTGTGCATCGATCTCGAAAAGCTCGGCGCAAAGCTAAGAAGCAATGCATCGATATAACTGAGGTGGCAGTCTCCTCGGATGAAGATGATTATGACTACCAGAACACCAACCACAGAATCCGAGAGCACATCACACTCAAAAGGCAACCGCAAAGACGTGCTCCTATCTAATGCTGAAGTAAGTTCCCTTTATCTTCAAGTTATTGTTCCCATTTGGACTCATGTGTCAACCTATGTGCAGGTCGCAGACATCTTACCATCTAAGATGAACCCTGCAAAGGGGCGGAGTGCTTTTGGAAAGCGCATGCACTCAAAGCCAGCAGCCTCTTTTGAGGATATCGAACCCATCAGCCGCACTGAGAGCCTGAGGAGCCTAAGCAGCAACAAGGACACACACAAAGTAGCATTCAAACCAATGGCAGTGGTATATTGGGACATGCTTTGCATCGTTTTGGTCTTGACGTGCTGATTCCTGATTCCAAGGGTAAGAAAAACCCAATTTATCACTTCTACGAATCTGTTGTCATGCACGGACGATGCGTGGCATAGAGGTGCTTGACTTTCAGAGGCAACAATATGACTTGGGAGTTAAGAGTCTACTCCTACTCTGGGAGTTGCACAAGTACCTTAGTGCAAAGCTATCTCAATACAAAGATAGGTCGTCTAGCTAACTCTAACTCAACTTAGAGCGCAAAGGGATTCAGGAACACTGAGACAGGAGCATAAGCTCTAAGGGGTTTATGGTCCTAGTATAAGATTTACAAGGAGACCAAGTCTGGGGCAAGACTGGTCGTAACAGAGCTACTTATATACATGGTAGACTAGGGCTATTACTAAGGGATCAATAAGCAATCAGTAAGCAGAGGTGGGCTTCATCAGCGGGCATTAGCAAGCGAAGATGCTGATGCAGCGAGCTTGGTAATGATCAAGTATGCTTGGTAATGCATATATAGCTGCACATTATCAATGTGATGAAGTGGCCAAAGAGATGAGTAAGATCGGAGGCAAGCTGACTCACACGTGCCCATAATACTGCTAAGTAACTTGACCTGGAGAGCTAGGTATGTGTGTGGGAATAATATCCCGAATAGGCAGGTGTGGCTTAGCTTGAAGCGCATACTGTCCTAACTGGGATAGGGGGTGGTGCAGGCCACAGAGTCCGGTATAGGCGGGCCAGTAGTACACATATAGTACAGAATAGGAAAGAAGTAAGGTACGGTGATAAAGTAACAAGTGCAGAACACGATAAGATACAGACAGAGCGATAAGAAGTGAGCGAGGGCATAACACCTGTTGAGCTGGGCACGGATGGAAAACCCAGCAACGTTGGTGATAAGCATTACAAGTGCCTCCATGGAAATGGAAAAGTATTGACCGTCACCACAAAAATGAAATATTCTCTGCATGGTAAGTATTAATGTGTGCATTGCATGGCTCCATGTAATATGCACTCACTACTTTCTGTAGGTCTGGTAGGTCACTTGAGATTGACATTCCCGCCAATGTATCGCCTCTACTTGGTGATGAAGTCAAAGCCATCCACGGAAATCAGTGAAGATGAGATTGCGGTCACTTCAGGAAAGAAAAATATTGATTCAGGAGCTATGTCTGACTTTCTGCAGAAGCTTGAATCGATAACTATGACCATTGAGAAGGCGTTTGATAATCAAGTCAAAGTTGCTACAGTATGCTCTTTTTTTTTCAATTTATTACGAAGCTTACCCGGCAATGTTCCAAAGGGTCCTTGGGATCAGAACCGCCTCGAGGAAAAGTTGGCAAAGTGGATCGTTGCAACAGATTAACCATTTTACACAGTCGAAGAACCAGAATTTCGTGACTTTGTCATGTATACACATCATCCCTTCCCAAACCTCAAGATACCCCATCACGATGCAGTCAAAAGACCGATCATGAAGATGGGTGACAACGCAATTGAGGCCACTAAAAATATGTTCATGGTTTGTAAACATCCGATATCATTTCATGATCAGTATTAAAAGCGTCTACAGATGGATGTTGAAGGGAAGATTAGTATCTCCCTTAATGCATGGACATCAAGCAACAACTGTGCATTCATGGCTATTGTTGCACATTATATCACGAAGGCAGGACAACTCAGTATGTCACTTGGACCTCTGACTTGAGAATCGAAAGACTGACAATGCAATTGTGCTATAAAAGAACTTCTCATTGATTTCCATGAATTGGAGGGTGAACACTCTGAAGCCAATATGGCAGAAGCGACATGTGAAACCATCAGCCTTGGGGAAGTATGCATTCTGCCAGCATTTCAGCCCAGGAGTCGCTCACAATGGAGGGCCCTGTGATTGCTTTGCGCATTGAGGTTTGGTTTGGTCTATTCTGGGATTGTTCTGATGGAAGTTTCCGTGCCTTGATGGGCATGTGTTGTGATGTTCTGATGGACTATTCTGATATGGTTATTAGGGTGGCCTCATGTCTGCCCTGGATGTGCCTTGTGGCACGCCTCATGTATGCCTCATGTTCGATTACCCCTTTAGGGTAGGATTCTTTGTAGTATATAAGTAGGATCTCACTTGTCTTGTAGAGACAAGTTGAATCTCCTGTCGTATCACCCTCAATAGCAATCTCTTTGCTGTCTCCCCTTCCACTTCGTCCATTTCCCCTCCTTCAGTGGAATGTCCTTGAGTCATCAAGGAGGTGGCAGCCCACTGCTCAGCTCTCAAACCTCAGGGGAGCTTCGAGTGTTTTCCAGGTTGAGTCCGTAGACTCCTAACCATTCCACCCTTCACATGCGATTCTCCACTGCGTCTTGTACACACAGACCCAACGGTGACAACATGGAAGACACTGGCCTGCTATAGAATTGAGAAATGGGTTTGTCATGATCTACTTAAGCATCGAGTTCTATTGAAGATTTTCCCACAGATAATGGCGTTCATGACAGACAATGCATCTAACAACAATACACTGATCGATGGAATTGTAGATCGCGCAAAGAATCAAGACATCTCAATGAATGCTGATTGGGTTTGTCTTTGTTGCATGCCACATACAGTTCATCTTGCAGCTCTCAAAGTAAGTATTTTAACTTGTGATTTCCCCTATAATACAATTTTCTAATGATGTCTCAGCTCGTTGAAGGTATTGGGGCTATATCTGCTGCCGAATCTAAGAAGGCGATGTTCCAGAGTGGAAACTATCAGAATTCAGTTATCACACCAGTAAACCATGCGTTTGATAATGATGTTGTTGGAAGGGACGACGAAGACATGCAAGACGAGATTTCCCCTGAATATGACAGATCTGAGAACATCTTTCTGCCATCGAAAAGGTAGGTATATCTACATCAAATAATCTGCTAACGTTGTCATGGTTTCACAGCTTTGAAAAATTATTTGCTTGATACAATCAAGCCCTCAGCGCAAGCAAAGTTGGCTTAATCAAGTAATCTCCTCAAAATGTGGCGAAACAAGTGTGGATGGGACTCAACGGCCACTTATGTTAATTCTTGATGTGAAAACATGATGGTCATCCACGCATCAAATGATGTGTAAGTGTTTTAAGTCTTGTAGTGTGATTTGTTACCATTCATTGTTGATTCACAATATAGGACATGCTCTGGAATTCCAAAATGAAATAGATGATTTTATTGGGTGTAATCGTGACCTCTGATACCTTGAGCTAAATGAAAATGAATGGGCGGCAATAACTCAAGTTGCTCAATGGCTCATGGCATTTCGGGCAGCAACAATGCAGATGTTGACATCGAAGATATCTATGCTTTCCACGTTGCATGCAATTTTCAGGGGACTTCAGAAGCATATACAACAGATCTACCGTGATCTACCATTGATCATCCCCCCAGAATCAAGGCCGGTCTTCTCACTGCTCACAAAAAACTGAGTGAATACTATTATAAGTATAACCAATCACCTTTCTATACTTGGGCTGCTTGTGAGTTCTTTGCTGCAATTACGTCTGTTGAACACGTCTTACAATGTTGTTTAGTACTTGATCCTCGTATATCGTATGAAGGTGCACAGCAGGATTACGCCAAGACCCTAAACTTCTTGATTATCTCGAGTCAGCCAAGTCGTCACTTCACACCCACTACGCATTGCACTATGCCACCTGCATGCCTCATGCTCTTGACGATGTTGCTGATGCCACTGGCCCCATTTCTTCTGCAGCAGCTGGCACTTCCTCTGCAGTCGATTTCCAATTCACCATGAGGTATAATAAGAGGGACCACCTATCACGCGATAACTTGAGGAGTATTTCAAGCTCCCTCGTGAGGATTTCAATGCATGCAAACCTCTCCAGTGGTGGGTGGGTTGGCGAGCTCAGTTTCCCATGCTGTATTGTCTTGCTCGAGATTTGTTGACAATTCCTGGTATGTATTCATTCATTTATTGAATGCGTTACACTTATGTACTCCTCACCAGGTTCCGCAGTTGCAGTCGAGCGAATATTCTCTGAAGGGTGTGATACAATATCACTGCGGCGTGCAAGTCTTCAGCCACACACAATTCATACATTGATGCTCATTAAGCAGCAAGTAAGGCTTTCTCGCGTAGTTAACTAGCATAGGTACTTGTTGTTTAATTGAGGATCGTGTTTTATTCTGCATAGTATAATTTGACCCAAAGAACTGTTTATGGCCGTACCGTAAATCTGTACCGTACTGTTAGAGGTATCGTGCTTAACTGTACGGTATGGATGAGCACCAGAATGATGCCCAAAATTGGCCATTGGAAGATGGCTGTATACTGTTATGGTACGGTGCGCAGCCCTAGTTGTGTACAAAGATGTGTATGCACAGCTGTCGAAGTCAAATCTTGCTCGAAAATGGCAGAGTAGGGCATTCATCAGCAATAGTGCGTCATGCTTGAAAATTACCTTAAAAGGCTTGAAAGTGCTTGAAACGAGATTTTAAGCATTTTCAAGGGAAATAAAGGAAAATAAAGGGCTTTAAGATGTTTAAGACTAGACTTTTACTAGGTAGCCAAAGTCTAGTCTTGAACATCTTAAAGCCCTTTATTTTCCTTTATTTCCCTTGAAAATGCTTGAAAATGCTTAAAATCTCGTTTTAAGCACTTTAAGCCTTTCAAGGTAATTTTCAAGCATGATGCACTATTGCTGATGTTAAGGGGTGAAATATTAGGAAAATGAGTGAACTATCATATTAATAAGCATCTCTCAGAGTCAGTTTTGGTCAGTTTTTTTTCATCAAGTCAGTTAACATTACATTAGATCATCTGATGTCAACGGATTCCTCATAGAACCTTACTATGGTGCCCATTGGGTCTGAATTTGCACATAGAAGCTGAATTTGATTTTTGTATTTTTTTCTATCCCCCAAACGCTTTCGGAATTCTTCGGGATACAGTCACATAGTAACACTGAATGTTCAATAAATCATGCTAAGAGATCCTACCACAAGAAGCAGGTGCTGGAGGATAGCTGGTGTGGTAAATTGGTGTCCATAGTACATACAGTATATTGGACTCACACCTTCAAATTACATCCCAAAGACTCAAAATAAATCATGGGGCATCAGATGGCATCTACACATGCAGACATACACTTTGCTTATATTTCCAGAAAGATGTGAAAGTGTAGTGGACAACATTTCAGAGAGCATGACAAAGCACATCAAATTGCCCAAGCAGCGTTGAGCTTTGAGCACTTTCGGATGTATGCATTTCATCACCTTAGTGTGACAATTCTGTGACAAAATGTACAAATGCTACTCCATCCCTCACTACACTTACAGATCTTCCCGGAAATACAGTACAACAGTACAAGTGAAATGCATCAGTAAAAGATCCATATGTTTTTTTCCTCTTGATTTAGCTTAAATGGTGAAATGCAGGAATATTGCAGGTTCTATGTATTCATGATGTAGCCCTTTTTAATGCAATTTGAATGAGCCCTCAAGCATGCAAATTGGACAAGAATTGACTGAGTTATGCTTAAAACAAAAGACAAAACAATATGGGCTTAAATAGCTTGAGAGCTCTTGGAATGCTCAAAAGCTGTTTTAAGGGCTTTTAAGCCATTTTCAAGCAGATGGATCTTTTCCTAATGTGCATGCTTAGTGTTGTGCCAGGCCTGGCTCCAGGCCGGGAGCTGGGCCAAGCCAAGCCAAGCCAAGCCAAGCCCTAGTAGGCCAGGCCAGGGTGGCAGCTCAGTGAGGGCTTTGGCCCAGCTCAAGAAAGAGCAAAGCTGGAGCCAGGGGCTCAGGCCGCGGCTTTTTGGTGGGTGAACAACCTACCTAATCTCCAGCACCACCCTGTTCATAGTTCTGTATTCTTGCAGTACATTCGTGCTTACTTGCAGTGGCACTTCAGCACGAGTTCATCACACATGATCTCGAAAGGTCCCTTGCGTTGACCCTCACTCACATCTCCTGATCGCTTTACCTACACGTCCCTTTCTACGGTTGACAACCCAATCAACCTTTATCATGCCTCTGCATCTGCAACATAATACCTATATGGCACCAGCTTTATGCCTCTACGTGCTTCGACACATCCGATGACATACTCCTCACCTCACTTTTTTCGGCCTGCATAACCATCAAGATTACACCTCCGGACTTGCTCAACAGCTCCCCAAGTATATCAACAAAGTATGACAATTTTCCCACTGAAGAAGCTATTATACTGGGACGTGTTCAGCTCCCCTCCCCCAAACACCTTTTATCCTTCTCCTAGTACTAGTACCAAGCATACTCATTTTGCCGTCCAAAGGGCCGATGAATTCATGAAGCAGATTGTCCCGATTGTCGGATTGAATACATGGGAAAGGGCTGTTAGGAGGGTCAAGTGGGTGATGGATATGTTGGGCCCAATTGCGAAAGTGCGTGTAGCACCCTTTTGATGCTTTGGCTGAGCTAACTTCTAAACCCAGCTTTCCTCATTCATAAAGATGATGCACGGTTTACTTTTAGCAATCTTCAAGGCATGTCCATTTGTGTCATTTTCCAAATGAGATGCCCATACTATATTAATCTATTTGGATGGTAGACCCTCTTGGAACAGTATAAACGTGACGACAATGTCCAAACCCTTCAACGAGCCATGCATGATGCATTTGATTTTGCACATCATGAGGAAACCCTGAAATCTATTAAAGCACAATTCGAACTGGCACAAATCCTTACACTCATACTGCAGGATGTTTGTGGTTGCTACAACTTTATCTGGTCGTATGCAAAGGACTCTCAATTCTGTGCATTGTCTTCTTACTTCCTTGGCTTTTGTAAACATGTTATCTTCAGGGAAGCGTACATTAAAGAATATAAGCGGTGGACCAGAGGAAATCAAGGAGTTGTTGGATGCCCTTGTTAAACGCCAAAAGGCCTTCCTAGACCGAGCTGTCATATCTACGCAGTCTACTGTGTTCCAAATTCTGACGACATGGTAAAATTGTCGACTCAGTTTCAGGCCCTATCAAGCCAGGTTTCAGACCGCCCATAGGTAGTCTTTGATGGCTTTTGGGTTACCGATCCGATAATTGTCATAGAACTCGATGCAATCATCAGAAATCCCATGTGCGGTCAACTCACGATTTGGTCCAACAAGGGCTGTCTTGTGGGAACACACCTGGCCTTCCTGGACTTCATTACCAATTGGGTGAACGGCCTGGACGCGACTCTGGACGTGGTCTTGTTCTTTTCGGACAAGTAGGCATGGGCAAGTTATCCATCGCACATGAGATCACACGACTCTTCCACAAAATGAACCACTTCACCTCGTCATTTATCTTTTCATTGGCACGGGGGGAACAATCCAAACAGAAGGCCTACCTTCTCTTTACGACTCTTGCTCACCATCTTGCCGACCGCTATCCTCCGTTTAAAATCACTCTCGGACAGGTCTTAAAGAACCATGTTCAAAATTCTGGACAATATGGCAAAAATATCGACGCACTCGATAAAGTCAATGAGCGTGCTGTCTGTACTTTGTACTAAATACCTAGTTAGAATGCTATATACAGTGGCTCAAAGTACTGTCCCAATGTTTGGCTGTTTCAGAAAGATGAGCTCACAATAAATCAGGAAAAGTACGTAAAATGGTGAAAATAATATATATTATAAAATAGCATCTTAGCTTTCAAACAAGCCATAGAGCACGTGATACAGGCCAGAATTGACGGAGGTATAAGCAAAATAAGTCGACCTATCATTGGGACAGTACTTTGACCCTTTTATTTTGTATTAATGTTTCATCAATAGAGACACCAATTTATATCCCAGAGGGCTGAAATTGAGCATGGATATAGTGTGACCTATAGTAAACTCAAATCAGGTGCAAGTTACCCAAAACAGTTTGCTCCTTCTCTACTATTACCATTACAAACCCTTTTTTTCTCATTAATGTTAATATATCATTTCTCTTCTTTAGGCTGGCCACCCACATCAAATGGCAGTCAGAATAGCATTCAAAAGCTTTCTAATAAACTTTACCATTCATAAAAAATACCTTTCTTGCCTTTTAAAGCCCTCTAAAGGTCATTAAATAAAGCTTTCAATGCATAAAATATATCATATTGGTCATTTTCTTATGTTTAAAGAAGCAAAAACAGCTCTATAAGTTTACCAAAATGCTTAACTCAATTAAGGACACAAGTATCTTTAATAGTTTGAGCATTACTCCAGCATATCAAGTTTACAGCACAAATACCCTTCTAAAGTTGCTGTACATCATTCTAGTCAAACTAGATATTGAATAGCTTAAGGAATAAAACCATTAAAAGTCTGAAAATATTTGTGAAGATAGATGAGATAAAACCACTAGGGGTCCTCTGCCAACTCTAAGCAATCCAATCAGTTGTTCCCAAGGTATTGAACTGGCTAAGTTTGGTTAAGTGGTTTACTGTGATTTTAAAAGGGTATATGTGCCATAAGGCTTAATATGCTAGAAGTTATGCTCAAAATATTGAAGATACTGGTGTCTTTAATTGAGTTAGGCATTTTGGTAAACTTATAGAGCTGTTTTTGCTTTTTTAAACATAAGAAAATAACCAATATGATATATAGTGGCTCAAAAACTGTTGCAATGTTTGAGGGTTTTGTGGTGGGGGGGTGTGGCGCTTGGGGCGTGGGAATGGCGCTTGATGCTGGTGGGATTGGGGAACGTACTCCTTCTTGGCTACCAAACAAGCTTTTAATCACGTGATTAGACCCAGTGGTTGTGGAGATATGCCCCATTCAAACATGGGTTATTATTGCAACAGTTTTTAAGCTTTCAATTTTATAATAATGTTTTACAAATAGAGACATGAAATGTTGTCCCAGTGGGCTGAAACTGAGCATGAACATACTGTGACATATAACAAACCCAAATCAGGTGCAAGTGACCCAAAACAGTAACCTATATTTCACTGGCACAGTCATAAAGTCTCTTTCCTCTTATTAACTCTAATATATCTTTTCTCTTCTTCAGGCTGGCCACCCATATCAAAACATGGCCAGAGCAGTATTCAGAAACACTGGAGCAACCTTTAGAATTCACAAAAAGCCTAACAAAGTTCATTTTAGATCATTTTACTAAGCTTTTCTATCATGGCATATGCTATTCAACACATTTTATTGAATGTAGAGAAGCAAAAACAGCCCAACAGGCTTTCAAAAGGCTTGAGACAATTAAGAAGAGTACCATTTTCAATAATATAGTCTGAAATGTTTTCAAAACACAGACATAAAGGTAGTGGAAAAGAAAAAGTAACCTTATTATTATTGCAACAGATTTGAGCTAGCCTAAATTAATTGAATAACTTATAGACAGTTTGTCAGAGTGCTTAGTGTTTGCAGAAGACCTTTAGCTTCTACTTATATCTATCTTTACAAATATTTTCAGATTTTTATTGATTTTATTTCTTTTTATAAACACTTAGCTTAGGCCAGTTTACATTAGTTGCAACAATAGTAAGGTTACTTTTTCTTTTCCACTACCTTTATGTCTGTGTTTTGAAAACATTTCAGACTATATTATTGAAGATGGTACTCTTCTTAATTGTCTCAAGCCTTTTGAAAGCCTGTTGGGCTGTTTTTGCTTCTCTACATTCAATAAAATGTGTTGACTAGTGTATGCCATGATAGAAAAGCTTAGTAAAATGATCTAAAATGAACTTTGTTAGGCTTTTTGTAAATTCTAAAGGTTGCTCCAGTGTTTCTGAATACTGCTCTGGCCATGTTTTGATGTGGGTGGCCAGCCTGAAGAAGAGAAAAGATGTATTAGAGTTGATAAAAGGAGAGAGACTTTATGACTGTGCCAGTGAAATATAGGTTACTGTTTTGGGTCACTTGCACCTGATTTGGGTTTGTTATATGTCACAGTATGTTCATGCTCAGTTTCAGCCCACTGGGACAACATTTGGTGTCTCTACTTGTAAAACCTTATTAGGGTCATTCACAGTAGCCACTTATTGGCTGCTTATCATGTCACTTATTTTTCCACTTATTTAATAAGAATGATGAGAAGGAGAGGAATAAGTCGGATAATGAGCTTTGTTGACGATTATTCTTATTGCCCTACTTATTGCCTTGCTTCTTGCTTGCTTATTCGGCAACTTGTTCCAAATCTAAACTCCGATTGACTGAATCTCCCGATTTTTTTTTTGTTTCATCATCGTGTCGTTCTTTTCCTCGTCGTTCTCTTTCTTGTTGATCCTTCCCTCTTCATCCCTCAAAACAGGTGAGTAACTACTAACTACTAACTCACCCCATGACTTAGGACATCATACAGTACGTTTCAAGTGGCACGTGACTCATGGTGGTCACAGGCAGGGCCACGTGTTGCCTTCCAACCACCCCAGAACAGAAGCGTGACGACTGACGACTGACGAGTCTCAAGCACCCAAGTCGCCATCGCGTCCTCGCATCAAAGGTTTGCTAGCCTGTCAACGGTGTGTGCCCCCCTTTCCCCGTTGTCTGTTGACGTTGACTCTGCGAGGGACTCCACCCACCCACCGCGCTCAATCTCGACTCTCTCACAGCGGTGCCCAAACTCCTTCTAGGTTGCACGTTGTCTGCTTTCTTCTGCACATTCGTTCCTCAAGTCCCTCAAGTTGTAAGTCAACGCCTGGCCCACCTGGCCCATGCCCGTTTGGACGCTTCCTGCACGTCACCACCAGGCCATGTGGCGCACGCATCCTTCATCAAGATCGACACTTCCAAGGTTGATGCGAACTGACGGAATGGTGGGTGTGCCGGCGGTGGCACCAGCTCCGGGTTCAACATTGCCGCAGAGCCAGCCACCACCCCCGCGTTCAAACCACTATACAGGGATGACCATGATCGCGTGGACACTGAACCGCGGTTTTCCTGTACACGGTCTCTTAGAGACTTAGATCTCATAGCATCCACACATTGTAGTAGTAACTTCAGTTAGCAGTAGCAGTAGCAGTACTTGTCACCATAATATAATCCCTGCACACTATTCATTGTCCAAACCATTAATGCATTAACCTGTGGTACCTGCCATGGTTTTAAACCTGTGGGAAAACCCTCACCCGTGAGCTGGAGCAATCTGATTCATAAGAAGATGGGGAGGAGACAGTGGAAATAGATGAAGACGATGACGATGAGTCAAATGATATGGGAGAACTGGGTGGGGAAGTCGTCCAGGAGCTGAGACACCATGTGTAGGGTCCAGCCCGCTTTCATTGAACATAATGCGCTCCTCGAGCAAGCATGTCCGTTTCGATACAGCAGGCATGGCTTGCAGAGTTATTGACTTCGCACTTTCGACTCAGTACAATTCAAACTCAGTAGCATTGCTGAACCTTAGCTGATGGACGGGATAATTCATTATTCACTACTTATTGCAAAAATCCCCTCCGGGTGCGTTCACAGTAGCACTTATTTGGCTACTTAATACATCTACTTATTGGTCAATTGACAGTAAAACACGAATAAGTAACTAATAAGTAGTGGGATAAGTAGCCAATAAGTGGCTACTGTGAACGACCCTATTATAAAATTGAAAGCTCAAAAATGTTGCAATGATAACCCATGTTTGAATGGGACATATCTCCACAACCACTGGGTCTAATCACGTGATTAAAAGCTTGTTTGGTAGCCAAGAAGGAGTACTTTCCCCAATCCCACCAGCACCAAGCGCCATTCTCACGTCCCCAAGCACCACACCTCCCCCACCACAAAACCCTCAAACATTGCAACAGTTTTTGAGCCCACTGTATTTTATGCATTGAAAGCTTTATTTAATGACCTTTAGAGGGCTTTAAAAGGCAAGAAAGGTATTTTTTATGAATGGTAAAGTTTATTAGAAAGCTTTTGAATGCTATTCTGACTGCCATTTGATGTGGGTGGCCAGCCTAAAGAAGAGAAATGATATATTAACATTAATGAGAAAAAAGGGTTTGTAATGGTAATAGTAGAGAAGGAGCAAACTGTTTTAGGTAACTTGCACCTGATTTGAGTTTACTATAGGTCACACTATATCCATGCTCAATTTCAGCCCTCTGAAATATAAATTGGTGTCTCTATTGATGAAACATTAATACAAATAAAAGGGTCAAAGTACTGTCCCAATGATAGGTTGACTTATTTTGCTTATAACTCCGTCAATTCTGGCCTGTATCACGTGCCCTATGTCTTGTTTGAAAGCTAAGATGCTATTTTATAATATATATTATTTTCACCATTTTACGTAATTTTCCTGATTTATTGTGAGCTCATCTTTCCAAAACAGCCAAACATTGGGACAGTTCTTTGAGCCACTGTAAACTGATCTTAATCCTTATTTACAAGGTTCTCCGCCAAAACATGAATGATCAAAGGCCATCAAATGGTGGCTTGCTTGAGCAGGAGCGTGACCGATGAGAAGCCAACCTCGCCTGCAGAGCTACAGTCCGTCACCGACTCATCGCAACTCCCTCGACTTCTCATCCCGAGACTGTTACTACCGACACGCCGACTGGCAACAGCACCAGCCAAGCGTGCCAAGCAAGTTCCCTTTGCCATGATCTCATCCCCCAGTTTCGGGCGCCCTCTTGCACTGAGGTTTCCAAAGCTCACATCTTACAGGTGGTCAGCTTCGGACTGGAGGAGGACTTAGATCTGCCAAACGCCATATGGCTAGGATCATGAAGGTCTTTAGGTTTATGCGGTGATGCAGTGAGTGTGGGTAGCAGTGCAGGCGATCAGTGAACAAATAGCTCCCATATGCAGGATGCTGAGACCTCATCCGAGTCTATTTATGGTTTGTTCAGTGGTAAAGTGTGGCATTGCACATTTCTGGGAAAGTGTTCTCCAGTCATTACAGTAAAAAAATTATTTTGTTCAAAAAGCCGCGGCTTGAGCCAAGCCGAGCTGAAGCTGGCTGTCACTTAGGGCTTTGGCCTGGCCCAGGAATTGTGAAAGCCTGAGCCCCCTCAAGCCGGGCCTGAGCTGGGGCTTTTGGGCCGAGCTGGGCTGGCACAACACTATGCATGCTTGCATGAATAGGTCTAATGACTCTAATCTGATGCCCCATGATTTATTTTGAGTCTTTGGGATGTAATTTGAAGGCGTGAATCCAACATATGTACCATGGATGCCAATTTACCACACCAGCTATCCTCTGGCACCTTCTTCTTGTGGTAGGATCTCTTAGCGTGATTTATTGAACATTCAGTGTTACTATATGACTGTATCCCGAAGAATTCCGAAAGCGTTTGGGGGATAGAAAAAAAATACAAAAATCAAATTCAGCTTCTATGTGCAAATTCAGACCCAATGGGCACCATAGTAATGTTTGCGAGCGAAGTGAAGCAATTAATCGGCCACACACGTGATCCTCTACATGGTGACCTCCCCAGAACAAACAAGTACAAATGGATTTTCACACCCCTGACCGAAAAAATGAGCCCTCAAAAACCCTGTAAATCGCCCACAACTCGTGAAAAAGTTGTTTTAACTGTCATTAACTTCACATGTACATTGCTTCTGCAAGAATACATACTCCTGTCACACAAAAAAAGGGATTCCAACGTCGTTTACGGTCAGAATATGGCTCGACAGGGTGTGTTTGCACGTGTTTGCAATTCTCAAACAGGCAACTCCATCTAAATCGGGCCCTGGTCCAGCCACTGACACAAAGAGCCCCTCAAAATCCCCACACACAGGTCCTCTTACTCTCCATAAATTGGCATATACATTTCCTGTACCCCAATACATGGCGCCATCATGAAATTGTGCGAATTCCTTATCGATTCACTGTGCTGTGACAATAACAGTGTCCTCTTGCTTACATTTCGGGCCCCTATCCCGCCACTCACACAAACACGTCCAAATCATCACGATTCGGTAAACAGGGTCCAAATTGTACCCTCCAAAAGGCTTCCCTTGATGCCAATGACTTAGCCGATAGATAGCAACCCATGCCGTGAATAGATATACTATACTAGCGAACCCCCGCAGGATTTCAAGTTACCTGCGTCCATGTTATAAATGTTAAGTAAATGCAGGGTTCCCGATGCACTCTCGGGTTCCCCGGCCCGCAAGCACGAGCAGGGCCGTTCGCGATGACTCGGAACTGTGCTCCAGTCAACCACACCATTGCGTCTACTTCTGCTACTTCTGTCTTGTCACAGCTCACGAGATCATTAGCAAAGGCCTTTCGCCGTAATCCGAAAGAGCCGCTTCATGTCTTTAACGTTCCCCAATGGCACGGGATCTGGCTCTGCTTTGGACCCTGCTATTTTACGTGTTTCGGTGGTTGCAACCCTTGTTGCTACTCTTGTATCCGCCACCTCAATATTCATGCATCTGAAGAACTATCGCAAGCCTAATTTGCAACGGTGAGTGGATCCCTGTTTCATATTACCGAGAATTGGGTTGGAGGAGGAAGACATCGGGGTTGGAGGAGTGAATCGTACTCACTTCGTTCCCATTAGGATGGTTGTTCGGATCATGGTGATGGTCCCATTATATGCTATCTCTTCTTTAATATCCCTTTTTTCGCTGGAGGCCGCTTTCGTAATTGATGCTTTCCGGGACATTTATGAGGTATGTCGTGTGTCATATAACCGCTCTCTGGATTACGACTTCTTTAGCAGGCTTTTGTAATTTATTGCTTTTTCCAACTACTAGTCGAATATCTCGGCGGGGAGCGCTCCCTACTAATTCGAGTTCATGGCCGCCAACCAAAAGCCACCCCCTTTCCCATGAACGTGTTCCAGCGCGAGATCGACGTTAGCGACCCGTTCACATTGTTGTTTCTTAAACGAGGAATCCTCCGTAAGCAACTTTCCTCGATGAGATTCTCACTTTATAGTCTGATTTTTTTTTAAGAATATGTTCAAGTCAAGCCAGTCCTCGCGATTGCTTCCCTCGCGTTGAAGGCATCAGGAAAGTACAATGAAGGCGAATTCCGCTCAGACTCCGGTTACCTCTATGTCAATATACTCTACAATGCCAGTATCTGTTTAAGCTTGTACTGCTTAGCTATGTTCTGGCTCTCGATCAACGAAGATCTCAAACCATTTCGGTCAGTGTTATATCACTTATTATTTGAAAACTTGACAAATGGACAAACGTATGCGTAGCCCAATGCCTAAATTTCTCTGCGTGAAGGGCATATTGTTTTTCTCGTTCTGGCA
This sequence comes from Russula aff. rugulosa BPL654, assembly GCA_022496225.1. Classification (NCBI taxonomy): domain Eukaryota; kingdom Fungi; phylum Basidiomycota; class Agaricomycetes; order Russulales; family Russulaceae; genus Russula; species Russula aff. rugulosa BPL654. The sequence goes on along the minus strand of WTXE01000052.1, from coordinate 93,773 downwards.
AGCCACCGGGGTATCCCTTTTGGCATCTGTGGGTGTAATCAAGAGGTTCGGCCCATACACAGACAAAGAGCATATTTCCCTTGGTCTAACCGACACTTTAATCTGCCTCGAGATGCCTTTTTTCGCTATTGCACACCTTGTGGCGTTCTCCCAGCGAGACTATGTTGACAAGAAGTTGGCATACGTCGGACGTATGCCGATGCGTCACGCATTCCGGGACTCATTTGGGTTTAAAGACGTTCTTGAAGACGCCATAGCAACGTTAAATGGTCAAGGCATGGATTATCGCGAATTCGAGCCGAGTGAGGGACACATGCACCAGGGCCTTGGTCGCGAGCGTCGTATTCGTGCGGGACTTCGCTACTCGCACGGAGGACGAGGCAAATACTGGTTACCTCATTCTGTAGTTTCAAGTCGCTGGGAGCGCTCACCGGAAGGTGGTATTTCTGCGCCTCTCCTCTCCGAAGATGCCGAGGATGCTATTCAGGACCCCAGCAACTGTGCGGACGAATCATTCATGGCTGTTGGCTTTGACCTCCCTTTCGGTGGTTATGATTCGGAAGACGAAGAGCTATTTGCAAGTAGTCGGAAATACCTGTTTGGCGACTACAATTACCCATGTATTGACGCTAGCTCCGAGGTCGCGCGCGCGAAGATGTGGGAAGAAGAGGAGCGGATTCTCAACAATGAACGTAGCGCGTGGTTCTCTGATCATCATCTCCATCACGGTCGTGGTGCCATGGCTGTCACAGGTTACGGCGCTGTTGGCGTGTCGCAACCGCAGCAGAACAAACCACGCGCCCTCGCAACGCCCCTTTCTCCCGGTGCGATCATGGACCCGGAGCCTACCCTCGGGCCAGTTGGAGGTCATTCAGATGCGCAGCTCCGTTGGGCAAACGTATTTTTGCCAAAATTCAGGTTTAAATCACCACCGAATCCCGGCAACCCCCGTATAACCTCTCCACCGATATCAACCGAGATAAGTGCTACGGGGCCTATGACCCGGCCTGACGCTGTTGACCTCGTGACCGAGGACCACCGTACTGTGGACATCGCTGTATCACCCGAGCACCATCAGGTCGAGCGTGCATCGGGAGACGTAACGACCCAAGCCCGTCAGCCGTTTGGGGACCCGAGGCGTGACATGGTGGCAAATATAGGTATAGGGGATAAAAGTAACGATCCACGTACAGCTCAAGGAGATGCCGAGGGGATGGATACGAACTCTGACTCGGAAGCTATCAAAACTGCCACACGGGCGGATTTACCTCATGATCAGTCACGTAGTCGGACGAGAGAATTGGTAAATGTTTTCGACGATTTAGAGGGTGATGAGAATCCCTGGGCGTGATGTACCTTACGTGCCTGTGATATCATTGAGTTGGTACAATGACAAGATCGGTTAAGTTACCTTTGTCCGGCGTGGCCGCTCTGTACCGTACGTAACACTATTTGCACCTGGAGACTACATAAGGTCGAATTGGTACGCACAGAGCAAGGCGCAGAGGATGGGACCGAGATACAGTGGTAGTAGTAAGTGGCATGACGTGTTTGTGATATGTTTGTGATTATTTATAGGATGAGTAATGGAATACTACGCGTAAGGAAGGTAACCGGCCGGCGCGCTCGCGCATGCAGCCATACGACTCTACCCGCTTCCATTTGTCCCATTCAACGCAATTTGTGCAAACCCGCACGCTATTTTGTCGAAATACTACCGTCCTTCTTTGCCCTTTCCTTTCGTTATTCGTCCTGCACGACTTCTATCACTTCTGTCTTTGCGTCTATCCCATAGTCCCATACCCACCTTGATCCATGTCCTTCCTCAAACGACATCGTAACCCCGACTCTGACCAAATTGAGGCCGATGATCACGACTCCAACGTTGACCATGACCTCCGCCTGCGCACTGTTCGCACAGCTGCGTCAACCATAGCCGAGTCCATAGCCTCCGAGCAACGCGCCGACCGCAGACGATCAACTCGACTTAATCGTTCCAGATTTTTTCGATCCAAGTCAGCGAAGTACCAAGACCACGAAAAGACACGCTCGTCCTTACCAAATGCGCCTGCCGTTCAAATTACTGGGAAAAGGAGAAATGTCTACGTTAATATGCCACTAGTTGCGACTGAGGTAGATCGGCTTGGAGAACCTATTATACGCTATGCGAGGAACAAGGTGAACACGACCAGTGAGTTGCTACAGTAATTTGTATCGCATTTTTCTTACGCTTTCTAGAATACACCATGATTACATTCGTTCCTAAAAATTTGTACGAGCAATTCAGGCGGTAAGATGCGCGTGATGTTCATCTCGATATCTACTGAGTATTTGTAGGGTTGCAAATCTATATTTTTTGGCGCTGGTCGTTCTTCAGGGTACGTGTTTCGATGTCCAACATGGACGTGTAAATCTAAACTGTCCTCAGTTTTCTCCATCTTTGGGGCTGTGTCACCACAAACAGCGGCCCTGCCGCTTTTGTTTATTCTCACGGTGACCGCTATCAAGGACGCCGTAGAGGACTACCGCCGAGCGATGTTGGATGAGGAAGTCAACACTTCAGCCGCAACTAAGCTCAGCAACTGGCGTAACGTTAACCAGCCCAGGGATCCCCGAAACTGGCTTGAAAGGCTCTTTGGACTCAACTCACCTGGCCGCATAACCAAGGGTGTTCGTAAACTACGGGAAAGGGAGGCGAGCACGAATTCGAGAGTTGAACTCCAGCGCACTAGAAATTTCGTAAGCGAAAGCACAGCCAATTTCAGCAGCTTATCTCTGGACAGAGGTGACGGTGGAAATCAACTCGAAGATATTCAAAGCATCGACTCTCATTCGTACCCCCCGATTGTCAACAACAATCCCACCCAACCCTCAACGTCATCCTCGAGCCTAGTGAGAAACACATCCTCAGCTACTTTGGCAGCCTCCTCCTCCGGAGTATTGGATCAGTCAAAGCGGATATCGGGTTCTGCTCGGTGGGAGCGTACGCTCTGGAAAAAGCTGGAAGTTGGCGACGTTGTCCTTCTTCGCGAGAACGAGCAAGTTCCCGCTGATATTGTCGTCCTTTCCACATCCGACCCCGATGGGGTGTGTTATCTTGAGACCAAAAACCTGGACGGCGAAACTAATCTTAAGCCGCGTAGAGCGGTCAATGCGACGTCACGCATACTTTCCGAAGGAGATATAGAACGTTCAGCCTTCGTCCTGGATTCGGAGCCCCCACATCCCAACCTCTATCTTTACAACGGAGTCTTACGCTTTCAAGACCAGACCTCAAATCAGTTGAAGGATGAACCAGTCACGATCAACGAGTTACTACTTCGTGGATGCTCGATTCGGAACACTGCTTGGGTCATTGGCCTAGTAATCTTCACAGGAAAAGACACGAAGATAATGCTTAATGGAGGCGACACGCCCTCGAAACAATCAAAGATCGAGAAGGAAACCAACTTCAATGTCGTTGTCAATTTCGTCGTCCTTCTCTCGATGTGCGGTGTTTCCGCTATCCTCAACGGCGTTTTCGACTCTCGGACTGGAACAAGTGCCGCGTTGTTTGAAGAAGGTTCGGATCCAAGTTCTTCGAACGTGTTGAATGCCATGGTTACCTTTGCGTACGTATAACCGTTTGTTGAACGAATCTCGTTATAACTTACCCTTATTATGTAGATCCTGCCTCATTGCCTTCCAGAACATCGTTCCCATCTCTTTATACATTTCCATCGAGATTGTCAAGACAATCCAAGCTTTCTTCATCTCCCAGGACCGCGATATGTATTACATGCCCTTGGACTCGTCATGCACTCCCAAAACTTGGAACATATCTGATGACCTTGGTCAGATAGAGTATATCTTCTCCGACAAGACCGGGACGTTAACGCAGAATGTGATGGAGTTTCAAAAGTGCTCGATTCACGGTGTCACGTACGGCGAGGCCATAACTGAGGCTCAGCGTGGTTCCGCACGACGGGAGGGCCGAACCGATTTACCGGATGCAGAGGAGCACTCCATTCGGATGGCCGAACTTCGCCAAGACATGCTGCAGTTGTTGAACCGGGAATTCAAGAACCGCTACGTACAGTCGGACAAACTAACACTAGTGTCTCCAAAACTCGCTGAAGACCTTACGAATCGATCAGGGGCCCAACGCGCACATATTATCTCCTTCTTCCGTGCACTTGCAATATGCCATACCGTCCTCGCCGATAAGCCAGATCCAGAACAGCGCCCATACTTTCTGAATTACAAGGCAGAATCCCCCGATGAATCTGCACTGGTTGCGGGGGCACGCGACGTTGGCTTCCCGTTTATGAGCAAGGGCCGCGAGAGGATTGATATTGAGATGATGGCTCAACCAGAAAGCCATGCCCTTCTCAAGGTTCTCGAGTTCAATAGCACGCGCAAGCGTATGAGCGTTATCGTTCGAAACCCTCAAGGTCGGATTGTACTGTATTGCAAAGGCGCAGACAGCGTTATCTACGAGCGTCTCGCGGATGACCATGATTCTATAATCAAACATCAAACATCGAAAGATATGGAAGCTTTCGCTAACAGCGGTTTGCGTACACTATGTATTGCATACAGGCTGATATCGGACGAAGAATACTTAGACTGGTCCCGGGTCCACGACACCGCTGCTTCGTCTGTTACGGACCGCGACGAGGAAATCGAAAAGGCAAATGCGCTGATAGAACATTCCCTCCATATCCTAGGTGCGACTGCGTTAGAGGACAAACTACAAGAAGGCGTGCCCGAAGCAATCGAGAAACTCCATGCTGCGGGAATTAGGCTTTGGATTCTTACAGGGGATAAAGTTCAGACTGCTATTGAGATTGGTGCGTCCCCGTCCCTCTTTTGTTTCTGCTCTCGCTAAAGTCAACCTTAGCTTTCAGCTGTAATCTGTTGAAGAGCGATATGGAGATTATGATCTTATCTGCAGACACCGTTGACGGAGCCCGGGTACAGATAGAAGCAGCCCTAAACAAGATCGCCTCCGTCCTAGGACCTCCATCGTGGGATCCCAATAAGCGTGGTTTCTCGCCAAATGCGACGGCCTCCTTCGCAGTCGTCATCGATGGTGATACCCTTCGTCATGCTCTGGACCCTACTCTGAAGTCTTTGTTCTTGAATCTCGGAACTCAATGCGAGTCCGTCGTTTGCTGCCGGGTATCACCGGCGCAGAAGGCGCTCACGGTCAAACTCGTCAAGGAGGGTAGAAATGCGATGACATTGTCGATTGGTGATGGTGCGAATGATGTCGCGATGATTCAAGAAGCAAACGTCGGTGTCGGACTCCTTGGGTTGGAAGGCTCGCAAGCCGCGATGTCAGCAGACTATGCATTTGGCCAATTCCGATTTTTGACCAAACTACTCATCGTTCATGGTCGTTGGTCTTATTACCGCATTGCGGATATGCATAGTAACTTCTTCTATAAGGTAAGTATTCGGGTTCCATGTGTTACCCCAGCAAACTAAGAACATTGCTCCAGAATGTTATATGGACATTGGCGATGTTTTGGTTTCTTATATACAACAGGTAACATCTACATTTCGTTAGTGAATAAAGCTTACACTCCGCCCAGCTTTGATGCAACCTACCTGTATCAATACTCGTTTATCATGCTGTACAACCTCATATTTACGTCGCTACCCGTAGTTGCGTTGGGGGGTAAGCTGTCGGAGGTTGTTTTACGTTCCTTTTTGTGACGTCTTCTCTCCCAGCTTTCGACCAAGATATCAACGCCAAGGCCGCTATGGCATTTCCTCAGCTGTACATCCAAGGAATCCGCGGACTGGGATACACGCGGACCAAGTTTTGGTTGTACATGCTCGATGGCCTGTATCAGTCAGCCGTCGTATTCTATATACCGTACCTCGTCTGGACGGCTGGACCAGCTATCTCATGGAACGGTCGAACTATTGAGTCATTGTCGGACTTCGGGACAACGGTAGCCGTCGCGGCGATTATTACGGCGAATACTTACGTGGGAATAAACACACATTAGTGAGTTCTCTCAGGTCGCTGCCTCGGGTTCAGTCTGACCGTGCCGAATAGCTGGACTATCATCACTTGGGTTATCATCCCGGGCTCTTCTTTAGTGATGCTCTTGTGGATTGTGCTTTATTCTTTCTTCGAGAGTTTTGACTTCGGACATGAGGTGCAGAGACTCTTCGGAGGGGTCACATTCTGGGTTACTGTGGTTTTAGCTGTGGCGATTGCGCTGCGTGAGTTTACAAAATTGTCCAGCTTCGCATACTCCTCACTCGATTTCTTAGTTCCACGCGTCCTGGTAAAGTTTGTCTCAACGTCTTTCGCACCCCAAGATATCGACATAATTCGTTATATGTGGGTCAAAGGCAATCTTAAAGACCGCCTTGGTATCAGGGCTCGTCGTGGGCAAAAGGCTGTCGTGGACGGATCTTCATCGGGCCTCGAAGGAACGTCGATTTTCAGCGACACCCATGCACATTCTCACTCCGAGGTGTCGATCTATGAACCAGAGCGGCTAAGCGGGTCTGGGGATTCCACTCCCCCCACTCAGGCTGAAAACCTAATTGGTACATCCCTTCAATTCAGTGCAACAGCGGTCGCTTCCTCGAGCTCTTCACACCGCATTCTCGCCCCCATTGCGATTACGAGTGAAGACGACGATATGCCTATAGCCATCTCCGCAATTGAGGCAGGAGTTTCAGTTGCGATGCCTCATTCCCCTCAACCTTCTTACTATTCGGCTTCTGACATTCCCTTACCTTCTCCGCTTCCGTCGCCGAGTATCCACAACCCTTCGCAAGCTTATCCGAGAATGGCGTCTATCTCTTACTCCCGTCCTATTCGCGGCCAGTATCTCTCTCCTCTCTTAGATCACGTTCCCTCGCCTCCAAATTCAACCGAAATGCGTGCGCACGACCGAAAGTTAAATGAAAGCTCCTCTTCACCGGGGTTATCAGCACACAGTGAGGCGTCCTATGAACTTTCTGCCATGGGAAAACCTGGTGATCAGCGCCGTTCACGGAGTTCAAGTCCTGCATGGCGCGCAAGCACCTTACTAACAACCGATGAGCCAACTGCTTTATAGACATTTTTAGTTCCGAAGCCTCATAAATCTACTTTGAGTTGTCTATCTCTTGTTGGCTGTACGTGTGCCTCACATAGTCGAACCTACAGATAGACATATACACATATACTTACACTGACTGATTCCTGTTAACTTTCACTCCTTGGCTTTGGTAAATGACATGTTAGAATAGTACAGTAGATCGGAATAGTATGTAAAATTATTGGATGTTCTTGTGTTAGACCTGACAGAATTTCATACATGCTGCAGCGAGTGCAGTGGTACGCTGCTATACCAGGGCTTCACTATATGTGAAAGACTCAGAATATACAGTATAGTATAAGTAGACCTGCCTGAAAGTTTTTATCACATCTTGGTAATGATATACCAATATAAATTGCCACTTTATTAGGTTCCATTGAAGAAACACAATGCGTGAGATTAGTTCTCACAGCTCAAGTCTGACATACAACATCAAAGAGATGTACGCTATACGGGGCCTTCGACGGTGAAAGATCGGAGTAAGTAGAGGGAGCGGGCGATTCAGCGATGTTTTTGAATCCCGAAGAGGAGGCAGTTCAGGGCACATTTCCAATTGCCCTTCGTCAGCACTCAGCAGAGCCTCAGGCCACAAGCCATTACATCAGCCGGAATATTTAGATTGTGCACGCCAAGAATAGTGTAATTTAATACGAGTGGAATCGCCCTGAATTAGGTTATTCGTAATATCGGTCTTTATCATCCAGCGAGACCACTACAGTGAGCTTGTTGGACGCGTAGTTAGCTCGATGCGGTCATTAGGTTTACAACGCTAGCCGAGTTCGCAGGATCTCTGCGACGCGTTCGAATATGGCATCCACTTTCGTGAGGTAACTTTCCGTATTCTCATCACGAACATTGCTAGACGGCACATCTAAAGTAAAGGACGGCGCATAAATAGGGAAGCCTGCATGGTTGGGGATTGGTGTGTCAAGAGAGAGGGGCACACCACACTGTTCAAGCCTCCGTGAGAAGTAGTGAGAGCCCTAGCAACGCTGACGTACCGCAAGAGAGGTGAGCAAAGCCCACGCACGGGCGGTGTTGGAAGGGCTGTACCCACCTAATAGCATGTGAGGGACCAGGAAATCTATAGCTAGTACAAGTACTATACCGCCACCAAGGAGTAGGACTTTTGCAGGGCAGTCAAGTACGCGCTGGACGCACCAGGCTAAACCACCTTCACCGCCCAGAGTCCAATTCCATGCGCCAAGTGGATCTTCTGCAAGGCCATCGACACCACATTGCAATGCGATATAATCCGGTGCAAATGCCTCGAGAACGCGGTCAATCGCCCGCCACACCTGCGCAAATGTAGCGCAACTTGCTCCGGCGTGAAGCGGCAAAGAAAGTGAGTACGGATCGAAGGCAGTCGAAGATATGTCTGGGAGGGCAGAATGCTCGGTAGCTGGGAAAAATCCAACGCCGGCGTGGTGAATGGATAGAGTTAGGACTTGACCTCGTGCGCCCGCGCCTCGAAATGCCGCAGCGACGCCATCGCCGTAGTGTACATCCAAGTCCAGGTACATCACGCGGGATTTCTTCCGGAGGTTTCCTGGATCCAACGAGGGAGATGGCGCAGGGGAAGCACGCCTGAGAACTAAAAGAGCCAGAACGCAGTCATTCACATAGCAAAAGCCTGAAGCCAGTGATTTGTGAGCATGATGTCTTGGGTCCGCTCAGCATATGGTTGGGGTGGGTTACAAAAATGAGGCTGACCTTCCGCCGTCCCAACAAATGGCAACATCACACCTGCCTTCCGCAAGCTCCCGCGCGGCCGTCATTGAAGCACCTGCCACTCCGAGGACATATTCTCTGAGGCCAGGAAAAGGCGCGCAATCCTACAATGTGGTTATCACAAAATGGATATGCTAACAGAATGGCGCGTACACCTTCCAGGCCAAACTCGTTGCGGTTCATGCGGTCCGTGCCTGGGGGATCAGCAAGTAGAGCGTCAACATAGGATCGATCGTGGTATGCTGTTAGGTCGCTCTCGCATGCCGGGGAGGGACGAAGTAAGGAGACAGCATAGGAAGCCTCGCCGGGAGGGGATCGGATAAGGTCGAAGGCGGTAACGAGGGCATGAACGATAGTGGAACGATTGCGGTTTGAGGGAAGAAGAGAGCAAGTCTGAGAGATGCTCGATGGAAAGTGAAACTTAAAATAAAGACGAACAACGAACCTTTGCGAGCCTCTCTGAGGCAACATAGGTAATTCGACGCGGGCTCACCATAGTCATATTTCCCTTCGTCGCAGTTTCACAGCTCTTTCGAGATCTGTTAGACAGTCGCACTGTCAACATAAAAAATTTGAGAAATATAACTCAGTTCTTTCCTAACCTGGTTAGCAAAGGCCGACACTGATCACGAGGCAGAGCAGAGGCGAAGAAGTGGACAATGCGGAGATTCCCGGCTAGCGAATCGCACTATCGGATCTCGCATTTGTCTCACTTCTCAAACTTTCTCGAACCACACTAGTAGCTCTCAAGCCAATGGCTACCAGGATTCCTCGTTTAGCTTTACTTGTATGCGACACCCCCATCCCAGAGGTTATAAAGGATCATGGAGAATATCCGACAATATTCGGTAGACTATTCCGTACTTCTTTGCCTGATGGAATTGCAGACTTTGCCATGGACCCTTACGACGTCCATGCGAAAGAATATCCCAAGGCGGATATACTTGACACCTACGATGGCATCGTCATTACTGGGTCTGGTGATGCACTTGTTCAGTTTACTCGACCAAGTTAATCTCATTTCACTATCGATTAGCCGCATCAGTGTATGAAGACGTTGAATGGATCAACAAGCTCGTATCTTGGGTGGCCGATGTTGCTAATAGTAGGCCACGTATTAAGATTATCGGTCCGCCCAGTCTACTATATTCACCTTACATATTGGAGATCGTAATCCATGAACAGGGATATGTTTTGGACATCAAATCATTGCGCGAGCTCTCGGCGGTGAATGTGTACCGAATGGGGGGAAGTGGGAAGTTGCCGTCACTGGTGTTGCTCTCACCGAACTCGGCCAGCGCATCTTTGGCGTGCCCAGTTTTGTAAGATGGGTCACTGTTTTTCTTCACGCTCACTGACTATAATGCTGCGGCAGAACATCCATCAAATGCATCGAGATCATGTACCCTTAGTCCCACCATCATTCCATCTGCTTGGATCGACGAGCGTGACCGGAAACCAGGGTATGGTGCAATTCTCTGATTTGGATGCACGTATCCCGGAAGTAGATGGTTCGATACCTCCAATTCATATTCTAACGCTGCAGGGGCACCCTGAGTTTACCAACGGGATTGTAAAAGAAATTATCAAGGCGCGAGGGAAGAGCGGAGCAATGGACAAGGATACGGTAGAAAATGGGTTGATCCGTGCCGACGACCGCAATGATGGGGACGGAACTATAGGGAGAGCAATTTGGGAAGTGCTTTTGCAGAAATCCGCTGCAATCAGAGTTTGATTAAACAAATATGTCGATGTACTTACTTTACTTCGTCACAGTATCATAAAGTACTCGTACGAAACTGCGAGTAACCCATTTGTGTTAGCCGTAACACATAGTTGAATCGGAGTGATAATGGCGTTCTTATTTCCGGGCTAGCTGCTCAGGCTCTCAGTCACTACTGGCCCATCCTCTTGCCCGTGCCAGTGTGGGGTTGACTCCCCTTGAAGATAATGCTTACTTACGCTCTATCCATCAACGAATGACTCTTGCCTCGCTCCGTTGACTTCGCACTGCTGCGCGAGTAGTGAACAGACATAGAAGGCATAGCGAAGGATTGTGTTGTGCCAACCTGACGCTGGTCCAACGGGTACAGCTTGCCAGTAGTTTGAGTTCGAGTATGCTGACCAAAGACTTACACGAGCATGCTTATTGCTTATTGCTCATATCTTAACCAGTGCCATGAGCTTTTGACCTGCGATCACACCTTATATACTCCGGCTCTCACATAATCCCCTTCAACAACCGGATCGTCTGCAGTCCCTCTTTTGATAGTCCTTGGAGGTGGCGGTGGAAGCAAAGTTCAAGTTGATGGGGATTAGCGACACGAATTCGGATATAGTTCGGCGATAAGGCGCGAGGGTCCTCCTGAGGAGACCCGGAACCTCACGGCAGAAAAACGATTGAGTCACCTCCGAGCGAGGTGAGCGTCCTACGTGAGCAGGTTAGCGGAATTACATACCAGTCGGCAAGACAAAGTCTGCAATGACGAAAGGAGATTGGTTGGCGTTAAACGTACGATAAACTTCGCTGATCGCTTTTTGCACCTTGGCAGGCGCGCACGGCCGCCCGTTATGAAGAAAACTGGCGGTCGGCCCGTGTGCAACCTGAACCAGAAATGAATTTGGAAATGAGACCTTCTACACGCATCCGACTAAACCAAGGTGGGAGCAGAGCCAGAATTCGAATCATGTTTTTTTATAAAGGGGGGGAGTAGCCCCAGGCCACGGTGTACGTATAGAGCACAGATGCGATCGTCAAAATCAACGCTGAAATCATTACGGTCGAAGTGGGTAGGTAAGGATGGGAAGATAAGCAAGAAAGAACACAAATAATTATGCAGCAGGGGATTTTGGTATCCGTTGCGCGACTAGCATTTGCCTTTGCAAGTCGAATAATTGTCAGCTCGTAGCAATGTACAAGAAGAATAAGAATGACGGTACGTACTGTCGCGCAGCCAGGATCATCTGCGCCTTGCGCTCGCGTAAACTCGCTTCGCGCTTCGCGGCCGTGTCTTCCCACACTGCGCGTCCACCTGCGTCCTGTTGCGGTGAAGGCACGTCGTCCACACCAGACAGCCGGGATTCGAGTCCGTAGCGGGATATCAACGTCTCCTTTGGCCGTGCTTGTGTCGCAGTCGTGGCGGCACGCGCTGCGGTTGGTGCACCAGCAGGTCGCGGCACCCCATCTGAACCAGATTGGCGCGGATAGAGCGTGAAATAAGCTTCTGGCGGCTGTGAGGGCATTAATGAGTAGGAACGGATAAGAGGAGACAAAATAGCGCGCACTGCGTCAAGAAAACCGCGCTCGAGAATCTTATTGGTCGTAAGTTCGACCGAACCCGTACGGAGAAGATCGTAGTGAATATTGGCGCTATGGAAGACAAAAGTCAAGCGTTCTCCTTCATGTGTACCATTCATATGTTGGATGGACGAACTGAGGGATATCGGGGAACATTCCGGTTACGGTTTCTACCTGCGCCGGAGAGTTCAGCGGGGCTAATGAAAAGGTCGAGTGGGAGCCGTGCCATTTCTGGAGTCACTTTTTTCGGCCTGAAGCGCAGTGCACGGGCAGCCGCTTGCTCTGCCGTAGACTCGCCACCTCATGAATACTGAATGATAATGGAGAAGCGAGGGAAGAACATGACGCACTGGAGGTTGTAGCCCAACGGACAATTAGGATAATAACAGCAAAAGCAACGACAACGTTGACAACTTCTCCCATGTTCCAAGGAAGTAGTCTTGAACTATAATTGATGTCTGAGTACGACTAGTACTTTAACTACCAGCAGCAAGCTGAGGCTGAGCGGGATGATGTGGCTGACCAGAGTCACTCGGCCACTGCCGAGCCAATACACGAATTCTTATGTCAGCCCAATACAAGCCCGTCGCCCATCCGGACAACCTCGCTCAACACAGCGTTCTCGTTGAGAAGCACCGAGTCGCGATCTTTTCCCTTCTCAATATTTTCAAGGCAAACATTTGGTGCCGGAGTGCTCGAAAAGCGGTTCAACACGCGGAATGGTAGAGGCTTGGTGAGACTAGGGTCCCATATACCGCCAAAGCGATCACCACCCAATGGATCGTGGAAAAACTTGGCTGTATCAGCGTAGATACGCTACTCGATTTGGTGAGCTATCAGGACGGTAATGGAGAACGTCCCCTTGCATACCGTAAGATCATCGAGATATGCCTCTACGGGATCGAAACCAGGCCGCAGCGGCACTTCTCCATCCGCGGATGGGTCATAGGCATGCTTGTCGGCCAAGATGGAGGGATTTGCTGTTACATTCTGAAAATAGCGCGGGAGCACAGCTGGTTGGAGCTTTACGACGAAATCGTAGTCCTCTTCCGGATGAATGAACATACCCTAAAACACGGCCAGAAAATTCTAAGAGGGCCGAGACACTATCCGAGCTATCTGAAAAACTCACGGAGACTTCTAGCACACCCGATTCCACACCTCGTAAGTAGGCGTGCGTTGCTTGGGCAAGAGCACGGACCCGCCGTGCCACAACAACATCAGGCGCGTCTAACGTCCACATGTATCCATCAGGATCGGCCTCGGTCTTCAGGGACCAAACACCTTTCGCCCCTGCCACTGAGCTCGAATATACGTCAGGTCCTGGATCGGAGGCGGCGTGTAGTGGTACGGTCATTCCTTCTGACCAATCCCAATCACACAACAGCCGGATGACGCATGCAAAACCTCGCGAGCGGGTGTTGGGAGCCCGCACAGAACCAACACCTGCGAATACAGCGGCGCAGATTATTTCTACTGCTTCTTCACTCACGTGCAGCCGAAGAAGCCAGTGAGCTGCCAACCAGCGTTTCACGAGGCGCACAGTGCCCCCAAACGCCGTAAACTGATGGTGGAGAGCAGCGACGGCGCGGTGATGTCGTGGAGCGGCAATGAAACGTCGGGTGTACGACCTGCGGGCAATGCGTGCATTCTCTAAGTCAAGTGGTGAAAATGCTGCAGGTGGGGAGCGAATGATTCGATCGAGTAATGTGGCCTCGCGATCATGCCAGATGCGCAAAGCAAATGCCCAACCATCTGGTGTGGCAATCTCAAGCTGTGCCTGATCCGTCGTTTGTGGGACGCCAGTTGGGGATATAATAGCAACGCGTGCGAGAAGACCGGGCATAGCTTCGGTCAATGCTCGTGCAATCCGATCCATAAAGGCCATTTTCATCTTCTGTATGGCCACCAGGTCATCAGGCCAATGTGCGGACTTCTCGAATTCAAGATTGAGGGACATGAGAGGGACATATCTTGAGCAGAGCGGAAGCATTGATGCAGCGAGCGTTGGTACAGAGACAGGGGCGAAGACGCTTGTATACCTAAGCTCCGGGGCGACTGGGCTGATATTGACGATGGTCAATGGCAACTCCTTGCTGATTGTTTTGATGGATCTGATAACCTTCTGAAACGCCGTAAGAGCTGCCTTGAATCCCGAAGCGCGATATTGCGAGGTTATGGATGGGGGAAGCCGGAGAAGCGCATCAAATCCAGATTGCCATGAACTCACGGCATCCCCACGAATACCAAAATGCTGGTCAAGGATGTGTCGTACGATCATCGCGGGAATATGTGTGCGTTCATCCGAGTCTCGAACGTGCCAGACGACGCTCTCCGTTATGCTCCCGTCCTGGAAGCGTCGGAGCTCAGCCTTGTTGCCCCATAATTCGTGGAACGCCTCTGTGGTACGCGAAGGCGCCTCCGCAGCCACAGGCCCATGATCTACGAGACGGAACGCATGTTCTTGATCGAGTACCAGCCCGATAAATACGGTACTCGGGGTAGTGGGAAGCGCCTCAGATAGAGGACGCTGCCGTGTCGACCGGTGCAGGATCGACACAGCCTTCACCCGTGAGCCTAGTGCATCACGCAAACGTGTGGACAGAGAAGCAAGTTGGGCGTTTGGAAATGAACCATTTTCCAATACGTCATGAACTGACAATCGCCTCGGGGTAGCGGAGGATAAATCGGCTCTTAAACGCATGGTCAATGATTGGACAATTTATGGTAAGGGGAAAGCCTACAGGAGTACGAGATCAAAACGGGAGGCGAGGTCCCTGTGGTCGGTAAGGAAAACTTCAGTGAATGGATCGCCAACGGGTGTATTCCCGTCTAACACCTCCAACGTAACCCGTGCATCATGATTGAGCTTTGTGGCAAATCAGTGACGCGGAATCAACAAAGGTAGATACTTACCATCTCAATGGACGTGAGAGGTACCCCAGCAAGGACGTTGACACAAGAAGAGTCGACTAAGACGGCTTCGTATTTCCCAAAATATTCTTCGGGAGGGAACTGAAAATCCAAGTCCTTTAGTACGACACCTAAGCGGGGTTCGACTCCGACGCACCAAATGACCTTCTTTACATTTCACGAAAACAGGATCCTGAGAAAAGTCATGCTGAGCTGAGAAATGGTCAGCCGGCATTCGCTTTGTCGCGGTGAGCACATACACAAAAAATCTAGAGCAGCCTTGAAGAGTTGGTATGAACTGAGGCCATTCCCTAATGGGCGTCTCCTTGTTCTTGTTCTTCCGGAAGGCTCCTCCCCACGGATCAACACCTCCAATACTGCATTCCACAAAGGACCCGCGCCTTCAAAACCTCGAATGCAAGTCCGCTGGCCTTCTCCATACCCTCGCTGATTAGCCCACACTCGCAAGAGGGAGAATGCATCACGGTATGCAGGGACATCATCCTTTAATGTATTTACCGACAAAACATGGGGTCGAGGAGAGAATGCAAGCATGAAAATAGCATTGTACAATGGCGTGGGGACATTCTCATGACTTGACTCAGCCGACTCAGAAAGGTGGACTCGAAAGTTGTTCCGGGTCGGAGATAGCCTCGTTCGTGGAATCGGAGATGTGGAGAGCGTAGGAATGATTCGCACTACTGCATTCAACTTTGAATAAAGAGTGGGCGTGTCATCTGAAGGACTGTCAGCATAGTCAATCAGATAACCCGATGTAATTAAGAGATACCATGTCTAGGCCGTACTATCAACGTAGTCAGCCGAGGGTCTCCTCTTTTGGACTCGTAATAAACGTCCACGTCGAGCCCGTTTGAGGGATCTGACACGTGGTTGGCGATTACAGCAAGGTAAAATGCTCGCTTGTGGAAAAATCGATTATTCATGTAATCTTTTACATGGAACAAGCTCTGTGCACAGATAATCAGCAACAGGTAGGAATCTCTCGGAAGATAGACGTACTGAAGGCATTTCCACGGCCACGTCGATGACCCATGGTTCATCATCTGTATGTTTAACGGCTACATTGTTAATCCAACTCCCGACAACTGCGATATTCGCTGGTTTGTCAAACGCGACCTTCCAATTGGTATCTTCAGTCGGAACCGGGAGGGGATAAGGAACGGAGGTAGTTCGTAGAGGTGTGGCATTTCCATTCCGCAAAGAACGTTTCTCGGGGCTAGACAAGAATGTACCCTTTGAAAGAGCTCTCGAAGCTGCCAAAGGATGGAGGGGTTCGATTGATGGAAGAGACGACAGACATGCGTGAAGAGAGAAGAGGAGTTTGTCGATAAGTTGTTTGCGTGAATCTTTCGGCCGAACGTTTGGTAGAATTGCATCAATCTGAGTACTCGTGAGGCAATATGACACAAAAGATGGCGACAAGACTCACCTGGAACTTGAACGCGCTGGATGTGAAGAGATCTTGAGCTGCCTTTATAGCTGTGATCTCCGCTCCAGTTGGAGGCTTATGTGTCCTGCTACCCGAGGTGCACAGCTGGGCAGTCTCCCCAGCACTATTTGCAGAAATACCATGGCCCAGGGATGGGCCAGCAACACTCTCCTGCAATTGCAGTCGCTACAGCGAGTTTGAGTTTGATAGGCGTGCATCAAGTGACAACGTACTTTTAATACGTGGTTATCTGCCTCATGGGTACGACGCCTTTTCAGGTTTGAAGGCATTCTATGCGCGCCGTAAGGGTTGGGTTCAATTGATAAAGAAAGAATTTAGGATACCACGGAGCTCGCCGGGCCGTGGAAATTACAGGACCTCGGATACCATTGACCCCGGGGCTTTGGGGGGACTCATCCGGACTCGGACTCGGACCATCGCCAAACGGGCCACACAGAATCAGCGGCTTTTTTAGCGGCTTTCGCCCTTCTCATAAATTCATTCCAGCGCTGCCTCACCCCTTCATGACCCTCCGTTGCTCTCATCTATATACATCACTGAGAAACCGTATCTCCCGTATAGTCAAAAAACTTTTGTGCAAACGCCACTTAAGAAGGTTAGCAAACTCGTTTCTTTACGTGTCCTGCCACCATCCATTGCCCCCCATCCGCGACTAACGTCTCCCTCATATCTGAGCATGGCCCGCTACCCTCACTTTCCCTCTTTTTTTTATTTTTACTTTTGTATTGGTGAAGAATATGCTAACCAAAAGATTCAGGAACACCCATTCATCACGAGTTACCCTTGTACATCGCCGGGCTTATGATCATATCCGTCTTCCCCCGGAAATATGGCACATCATTATCCGCGAGGCCACTTTCATGACACCGGATCCTTTAGACACGACGAACGAGTTATCCTTCCTCGAGGCAACCTCCCTTCACCTTCCGGCATATCGTGCATCCATGCGCTTCAAGATGGCTCTTTCTTTAGTCTGCAAGCGATGGAATGCGTTTGTTAAACCATTCCTCTACGAGTTCGTGTGGATCAGCAGAGCGCAGCAGGCTAAGGCACTCGCCCATACCTTGCTCCTCGAGTTCGTCGACGGCACAGGGTCCAGTGGTCGGTTCCTTAGACGGTTACATATCGAGACACCGGTATTGGAACGTTGCGCACCAGCGGACTTGCACACCATCCTGGAGTACTCACCACAGTTAACCGTATACACCGACCACCAATCCGTTCAACGCAACCGCTATGATATTCCAACCGATCCACGTTGTCGACCGGAACGGCTTCTTTCTCTTCTTGCACACCCCCGCAGTCAGTTGCGTAGGCTTTCATGGACAAACTATGATGACCAACCCTTCCAACAACGCATGTCTCCCCTACAGCAAATGCGCACAATGCGCCTCGAGTACCTCGAACTTTCGTCTTGTTCACCGAATTTCCGCACGTTGTTCCCTAATTTTACACCCGGTACTGGTATCGACGGAATGGCGGAGATGCCAATGCAGTTACCAGCACTTAAGAGCCTGAAGGTCAGCGTCGATAACGACATGTTTGCGGCGCTTGCTACATGGGATATGCCAACGTTGCGCAATTTGTCGGTCGTCTCCGCGGACTTCGGTTATACCGGACCGGGATTCTATCGATTCCTGGAGGCTCACGGAAAATCGATTAGGCAACTGGAGTTGGGACACTCCTCGTCCATAGTGGAAGAACATTACCTGACAGCACCGGGCAGACCAAGGACTCACGACTCCTTCACACTTGCCCGGTTGTGCCCAAACGTGACAGAGTTGATCTGCTCAGCAGAAGTAGAATGGAACTGGGAGTCACCGGACTGGATCGCGCCCCATGTCCTTCTACCTCATCACCCGCGAGTAGAACTCATCGCTATACGAGATATCGATACGCGTATAACCGACGCCCTCGGCATGGGACTTACGGGTGACGACGGCTCAGCATTTTTTCCTCTTCTCGAACAGATGTCCTCCCTCCTCCGCTACGAAGCATTTCCCGCCCTTAAATACTTGCGCGACCTCAGCGTTGAATCCACGATGCTTCGCGTCCGCAGACCGCACCCAGCCATTCAAAAATTCTGGCACAGGGTCCTCGCTCGATGCCAAGCGCGCGGGGTATGGCTCGAGGATCATGACGGTGTCAACATCACTCTTCGCGGACTTAAGCGCGCTAGCCTTGTGTAGGGATAGTAGTTGCTGGGGATTACTGTTCTTTTTTTGTCTTTGGTAACATCCATCCATTATACAACGTAATCAATGTTTTCCCAATATATCATGCAATGGCTGGGGTTTATAACCAAAAAAATAGGGTATTAGGTTAATGCTTACTAAGTATGAGACCTCGGAGCAAAGCCACTACGGAACAAACCTCTCCAACTTCCAACTTGGTTCGATTCTAGGACAACGCAATGGTAAGGATTTGATGACCCATAGGATTAACCTGCCTCTAATGCTATGAGTAGAACGGCGATCGTCTCGAACAACTCGTTCTCTCGGGTGAACTCTTTCATGACCCTCATCGGTCTTCCTCACCGGCACGCTCTGCTTCATCCGAGGGCAGTGACGATGGCAGTGAATTAGATGGATCGTGGGGCAGGCAGATAGATGAAGAAGTCGATACACATTCGCAACATGTCGACTCGATTGGCATGGGCCCAGGACGAACAGGCGTAAAAGGCGTTATTCGCGATCGCAATGAGGCCGCAGCACGCGAACGTTCCAGAAAGGCGGAAGAGGTGGCAGAACTGGCTGCTCGGATGGAACGTGCGAATCTAGGAGGGAAAACGTTTCTCGAAGAACTGGACGACCCCATTACCCTTGAACGGCGGCAGCGGGGACGGTTCGGACATCTACGCGAGGTCGGGTTATCGGGGTTTGTCCCCGCAGTGGAGGAGGATCGAAACGTGTGGGTGGTGGTACACATTTATGATCCCGTGAGTGCAGAGACCCATATGCTTAATTAACACCAGCGACTCACCTATGCTGTTTTTGCCTCTCCTGGCTGCTATCAAGTCACTTGATAGATGCGATACTATCGATGATCGGCTCATGCACTTGGCGCGTGAAAATCCAAACACCAAATTCATCAGGTGTCGTGCCGCCGCGATTGGTTTCGCACTAAATCCCCGAGCAAAGCCTCGGAGCTTACGTCCGCCCTCGTCAACTTATCTATCCAAGTCGCGTACATCACCTAGGTTTGCATACCAGGACGGTGATGACCCGTACGGTAGCGACACAGACGAGCCCACCGGCATCGATGCACTCAACGGGGATGAGGATGAAGAGGATGTGGACACAGACATGCTCCCCACGATGCTCGTCTATCGCTCGGGCCAGCTTGTACACAACTGGGTGCGAGTAGACTGGGAAGCTGGTTTGTTGGGTATAGATGAACTCCTCGCACGGTGCGTAGATTTCTATGCCATTCACTGGAAGAATATCGACCTACTCGGCACGGCAGCCACGATATCATTCAGTCAATACACACTAGGGGATCCCTGAACGTACCTCTAAATGATGAGGGCGATTTGGTCTTCAGCACCCCAAGTCCTGACGAGGAGTTATTAACAAACTAGTACATTAACCTCCACGATGTCTTCTAAAGTGATCGTGGGTGCCTTCCAGTACAACTGGCACATGACGAACAATCGCGACCATCATTACCCAAGAACGTCGAATACGTGCATTCCAGCACCGTAACACTTCTCGCGGTACTGTATTATATTATTAGAGCCACCGGAGGCGGTTAATCTCTCGAGACATGACGTCATGAAATTCGAAGATCGCCGTGCTCAAGCGGTCAAAAACTGTTGATATAATACAGAGGATTGGGACTGTTTAGTCTAGTGACCTCAGGACTCGCTTCCTTAGAGTCGGAGCGAAGAGACAACGAGGACAGGCTAGTCTGGGCGTTGGATAGAGATCTCTTGCATGTGAAACAGTTCCCGACCGATCGTCAGGCCATCCAGCCCGCCCGAGTCTGAACAGATCTGAACCTTAAGCTGTATGATGTACTTCTCGATGCGTAACCGCCAAACGACTCAAGGTATCGATTATTAGTCAGGTACTTATGGTCGAACTATCTGACATTGTGGGTTTACATGTTCGACTCCCGTAATAAATAGTCGGGGTAATGTTACATCACGAATATGATTGTTAGTAGACCTAAGACACTGATTATTGATAGTCGCAAATGGTTTGGAGCCGCATCGGGGCTATGCGAAATCTGTGATGGCGGGTTCGAGTGAGGGACACCTGTAGTGTTTGTTCTTGGAGGAGGAGCGCTGGAAGGCGCTGCCTCGGAAGTCGCTGCGAAAATATCAATGGAATTGGCAACTATCTGACCGGGAGTAACGCACAAGGAAGGTTGCCACCAAATGTAGAATTAGGAAACCGAACTGCAGCTTGTAGGCGTTGCGCAGCGTCTGGAGGTACAGTTGAAAGGAGTCCCACTCGAGGTTGATCTTGGGAGGGATGCGTTAAATTTCCGTAGTAGAACGCAACAATCACACTGATGGGGGTGTTGGTGACCGCAATCAGATCAGAAGGCCAGCTTACGATTTGAAAAACGGGTCTCCAATGCTCCAGCTGTATAGAAAGCCTGAGCTCGGAGGATCCGTAGGGGCAATGTTGGGGGTGCACTGGGAAGTAGTATCTTCGAAGGCTTGAGCGCCAAAGTCACGTGGGTCAACCGGGTAAAATCTTCCGCCGATTTGAAAAGTAAGTGTATGGGCTTCAGCGCAGTCATAGGTATCACCCCCAAGCTGCGAAGTAATTGCGTCAAGAACATCTCTGGGACCACGAATCAGTGCATTCCCCTGCATAAGAAAGGTTATGAGTTCTATCTGAAGACCAAGCAAAGGACGAACTGTGTCAAGCAGGGCAGTCAGAGAGACGTTTGATGCAGCGAGGGATGAACGTGACAACTTCTGCCCATCAAAATATACGTCATCAATGGAGACTTCCCAAGTAATGGGGTAAATCTGATTCGACGTTCATTAGAGCGAGAATTATACGTGCGCGCAGATGCACCTCGTTTGGAGACTCCTCAGGTGCCGGAAGCCCGCCCTCCGCAGTAGTGTAACCGCGTAAAGGAACCCAAGTCAAGTCCTCCATAGCTAAGCCTGCTGGTAATTCGCCAATTGAGAGCATACCTTGATTTTCGCCAATATCAATGGTGTCTCGTTGCAGGGATATAGCGACAACTGGTGAAGCTAATGCTCCAGTCAAGATGAGCCGAGGAAGAAGCGGGCCGTCACCAGCAAAGCTCGCAAGTATACCATCCACACTAGGAAACAGTGATTGGTTCAAATGACCGAGCATGGTCGGAGTAGAATGTCCATGGATACTCGAGAGGTCGGAGAAGACACGAGGTAGGAGAGACGAAAAATTCCGGACCTCAACGCTGGTTTCTCTTGGCATTCTGGAGGCGAGCAACTCGTTCCAAATCATACTGTGGTAGTTCGTACCATGAGCACAACCAAAGAAAGGGTAACAAAGCGGGTATTGTTTTGAAGAGGCTACGTTCCGCACTTTGATACTCCGCTGTGTCACCCCCAACGCGCGGGGAAAAAAATGATGATCGGCATGGTGTACACAATGCCAATGCTAGGCGGGAGGTGACCGGCGGTGTCCCAGATACATCGTAAAGACGACCATAGAGGTAACCCGAGCAAGTCCGGACACGAAATAGGAACCCACACTCGTATGACGTTGCCACAAAGTACAGATTGATGACCACCGTACGGGATCACTGGCTCACCTGTTAACCGGAAAACCAAGGCCAAATACTCCGGCAGAGCCTGACTGCACTACATTTGTATTTGTTTCCGAGATTGCAGCAAGGTACTGATCCTGAAGACGTAAGCCAGCAAGACCGACGACGTCCATCCCAACGGGGCCTTGAGCAAAAGTTCCAGTCAGGGAGTCACCGTACTCAAGACGAACATCAAGCCCACTTGGCTGGAAGGAGGTCAAAGGGTATAACGGGACAGCGGTAGCAAAACAGTCAGCGGAGCAAGGACTAGAGAGCACCCAAAGATCGGAAGAGCCTGTATCTAGAAGGTGAAAAGCGTCAGGCGGTACACGTTACAACCGAATAAAACTTACCGATGACGAGCGGTACAAGCGTCTCGCCTACTTGAACTAGTACATTGTATGTTCTGTTTCCGCGATGAGCTGGCTGCGGTAGTGCGTTCAAATACGCACACATCAAAATGGTCTCCGAGACCTATGGCGCCTCGCTTGCGTACCCGCTGGGGTGCCAGTGTGTTTGTATTTATCTCCCGTCTAGACAATGGGAGATGAAGCCCGGGCGCTCGTGGACTAGTGGCAGGCAATGATAAAGGGCTTGCCAGTGACCAAGGTAGGCTGATAAGACAAAAGAGTGGTAGAAGCATGCAGATCCGCCGCGGCATGGAGGAAAGAAGGAAATTGGAGTTGGACTCAGACGAGATTGAGACTGTGACCTGAGGTAGTAGTTCAGTTTTATGAGGCTTACAGTAACCGGACCGCCGCCGCCGTAATGGAAGTGAGCTGGAGCGACACGTGCCGTCTTTGTCGGCCTTCAGCTCAATCTACCTTCAATCAAGATAACATTATCTGTCGTCGGCTGGGGTATGGAAGCTTGAGCCCTCGGGGTCAAAAGGACCTTCCAAACCCTCCCACCCATTCCGAAAATCGGGCTAGTTGCTGATCAGCATGGATTACACGCTCTCAGAACAACAACAACAGGAAATCACCGCTCTAAAGTCCATTTATGCCGACGACTTCATAGAATGCCAGCCTAGGGCCTGGAAAGTATGTCGTACCTAAACTAGCTCCAAAATAGTTAGACATGGAAGTATCAATGACTGTGCTTTCATGCCTAGGGTGCTGCAAGGCTACCCGAGTTCATCATCAAGATTACACACCCAGACACGGAACATGCTACTAAGATCTACTTTCATTTACATACCATGTCAATATACTTCTGTGATCCATGATTCCGACTCATTTGTACTTTCATAGATTTCCCCGGACTTACCCTACAAATGCACACCCAATTTTTACTGTGCAGCAACCCATCAGAGGCATTCCAGATGATTATATCACGAAGCTCTCAAATTTTATTCAGGCTGAGGCGCGACAGTCTCGCGGGACAGAGATTGTTTTTCAGGTGAGCAAACTCTTGAACCGGTTAATTTTGAACGCGGCGCGCCATTCTGGGACTATCTCCCCGCTGTATCCTCAATCTAGGTCCTTTGACCCCACGATTGTTTTATTTCTGACTACCATAATATACAGGTCATTACTCTAGCGCAAGACTGGATTGCCACTAATGTCTCGCCTCCTGTTGAAATTGTCGGTTCTTTGGCGTCTGAGATGATAAGACGAGCATCAGAGGAAGAACAGGTGAGTGTCTAGTTGAGTATGCCATTTTCTTTATTGAGGATGCCGACTCCATCAGGCAAAGAAGCGACGTGAAGAGGCTGAAGCGCGAGAAGAGGAGGAGCGCAAGCGTCTTTTCGCTGAGGCATTCAATGAGCAGATACAAGCAGATGCACATCGGCACCAGGTTGAACGCGAGAAGCACCGGGCACGCCATCGGGCACAATCTGATGCGACAGAGGTTCCAGAAGAGCTCGCTGACGGCATACTTACCCAATCCTTCGACCGTGAGGTCGTCGCGAATGAATTGCATTTCCGTGCCGTTAAACTCTTTCATCCACGACATGGTCAGCTGTTATTAAGCGTCATTTTCCGTAAGCTCATGTTACTGCAGATTGTCTTGGTACCGTTTATCAAGCGGAACCTATTTGTGATGACATTGCTGCGTCTCTTCCACTCGAGCTTCATCTGGTCACATTCGACACGCACTATTACACTACACATCAAGGCCGTAAGAAGCTTAAACTCATTCAAGAGGAGGTCCAGCGTCTCATAGGGATCCATCACGAGAATGTTATCAGATTGTATGCCGTCAAGCTCACCCTCCCTCAGTCGAGTGGTGCGCCTCAGCTGGCGGTCCTCATGGAACAGAAGCCACAGCTGACTTTGGACGATTTGTTGGAAGATTGTGAGACACTGCGTGAGGAGCGTGCATTGGTACGTGGGTGGGGCACACACATAACTCGGTCTGACATTGTGAAAGAGTTATCTCACCCAAATCCTGGCCGGATTGAATGAGGTGCATACGGCGGATCTTCTTCACAGAGGTAAGCCAATATACCCTGCTTGGACCGGGGCTTGACTTTGTCCAAAGGGCTTTCCTTACACTCCGTTGGGCTTTCGAGCCGGGAAAGGCTGGGCCAATCCAAGCTCGTCAAACTCATCAAAGTTAGCTACTATGTCAAATTGTTAGACCTTCACCGGTCAAATCCATTCGAACCCAATTCCCTCCCCGCTCTAGATTCGACGAATTTCCCTGAAAGCTGGTAGTTTCAACTCCGTAGTGCTGTGTATCCTGGTACTTATTCACTCCAGGCTCGCGAAGGATGGCCATGACTCGGCACTGATATACACGAAGGCTCGTGACATCCATTATGCTGGTGTAGTCCTCCTGCAGATGCTCCTGGGGCGTGATGTTGTGGAACGCTTCCCCGATGCACATGCAGCGCTTGTATCTTGTGAGTCATGTCTGGGCGCCATGTATACTGCTTACACCCCACAGCTCTGATATCACCTCCCCTCCAACGGATTGTGTTGAACATGGTCTCTCAAAAGAAGAAATATACATCATGTGCTGCCATTCTCGTCGAACTAGCTCAAATTTCGTTTACGAAATCCCGCCCAGTAGCAATACCAGTTTCCGGTAAATTAAGCGAGAATTAACTTTTGAAATGTCGCGCTAATAAATGTTGGCCAAGATCCGAGGACACCTATTCCCCAAGCATATGGGAGCTCACCTGAGGTTGACTATTTTAGAGCACCGATTCAAAGACGGCAACAAGCGAGCAGATGGAAGGAGGATTGGGAAGAACTGGAACTATTGGTACGAGTCTTGTTCGTTTAGACAATCTGTCAACCAGATATCTTAGTCAATGGCAGGGTCGCGGTGCATTTGGCTCCGTAGTCAAAGCGCGTAACAAAATCGACTCTCGTGTCTACGCGGGTACGGTCATATATCAGCCGATAGCTGCATGGTGACATTTTGACACCTTCCCAGTCAAGAAAGTACGCTTACGGACTCCGAATACGGACAATAAGATCTTACGCGAAATAAACGCACTGAGTCGCTTGTCCCACCGGTTCATTGTGCGTTACTATACCGCATGGTTCGAGGATTCGGAGTTGGCGTCTGCGACTGTGTCTTCAGACGATTCAGGTGATGACACCGCAACGTCCGTTCTTAGTGGCATTATTCGCCGCGAAGGCTCGTCGGATCCATTTGGTATAGACCTCGATGACCTTGGTTCAGAAAGCCGTTCCTCTACGTCGTTTCCGAGCATCCATTTCACAGGATCTGGTTCCAGCGCCACAGAGGGTAGTGATGGGGACATTGACGGAGATGAGACTGAAGCTGATGAGCTCGAGGAGATGTTCGAAGCCCCACGGAACGGTTCCGCGGTTATCAACGTAGTGCCTCGCACGCCGCCCGCCCCTAGACCTCGCACGCTTTACATCCAAATGGTTAAGCGTCTTTAATTTAACACGGATATGACCCTAACTATTAAGCAGGAGTTCGTGGAGCGGCAAACACTCAGAGAGGTAAGATGGCCTCCGATGCACTTCGTCTGCTGTCACCGACAAGGCACAACCTGCAGCGCATAGCAGAAGGTCTCTCGGAGGACGAAGCATGGCGTTTATTCCAACAGGTCGTTGATGCACTTGTGCATATGTCAAGCTTGGGAATTGTCTGTGGTCGATTCGATAACATTTAAATTACTAATTGGACCTCAGCTTCATAGAGATATCAAGCTTACAAATATTTTCATTGGTGCGATAGAAATACTTGTGTAGCCGACATTTTTCTAATGTGTTTACTAGATGGTAAAGGGGATTGTAAAGGTAGGTCCTCGAGAGCCGAACAGCTTGCGATTGTGTTAACGGGTTGTTGAAAGTCGGCGATTTTGGCCTTGCAACGTCTAGCCTGGCTGCAGCAGTCGAGCCATCCGAACTGGTTCCGCACGCAATCATAACCGACGCTGAGATGACACTTGGTTAGTGCATAGTCATTTCACGTGTCAGCCATCTAATCGCAATTTGCAGAGGTTGGGACCAAATTGTACATCGCTCCTGAAGTCCAATCACCGAAAAAAGGGCCGCGAAATCATACTAAGGCGGACCTGTATAGTCTTGGGGTAAGCCTGTACATGCCTGCATCCGGGGATTGCAGTCACCGAACCGTTCTTAGATTGTATTTTTCGAGATGAACTACGTTTTCTCAACCGGAGCAGAGCGTATTGCTGTCATCGAATTCTTGCGTAGGAAAGATATAGTCTTTCCTGCTGACTGGGATATTCATCGAACGCGTCAGAAGCAGAGTATGATTTTCCGGCTTAACACCCATTTGTCCAATTTCTCATTAATACTCTCCAGTCATCACTTGGTTGCTCAAACACAACCCGGATGAACGTCCGACCGCCCTTGAGTTGTCTCAGAGCAACCTACTTCCCCCTAGATTGGAGGATGAATACTTCAAAGGTGCTCTGAAGATGATGAGTAAGTTATCAATCAAGGTCCCGAGTAGATACTCATACGTCGCCCAGCCAAAACGGATTCCCCTCACCGTCAGGCGGTTCTCGCAGCACTCTTCAACCAGACTTCCAGAGGGGTGCGCGGGTTTCTCTATGACAACGACGTAGAACATCCAGAACACGCGTCACTGAATGGAATTGTTCGCGACACGTTGGCAACCATATTCCGCCTGCACGGCGCAATTCAAATGGAGCCCCCATTGATGATGCCAGCGACTGATAACAACGAGGATACGACACGTGTGCTATTTGTGGATAGACATGGAGAGGTCGTGGTACTTCCAAATAATGCATTAATCCCGTTTGCACGCGTCGCAGCAAGAAACAATCTCAAACGAATCAAGAGATTTCACATTGGCGATATCTATCGCCCCAAGTAAGTCTTGATCTATAAAGGTCATCTTCTCCTCCCCTCACCGGCACGCCAGCCTGGTTGTAGGGCATCCTAGGGTCTTCAAGGCTGCCGTCTTTGACATCATTTCCACGGATGTAACCAACAGCGGTCCAGTGTCGATTGCAGAATCAATCACCATCATGAATGAATGCCTAGATTCGTTTCCAAACCTTTCACAACATTATGAGATACACATATCTCATTCTAAGGGTAATGCCTCTGATTAGTACTGTCATCTTTGTCGCTAACTGTTACCAAGTTATTGAGCTGGCATTGAGCCGGGTCCCGCATGATATCCGCGACTCTGTTAATGAAATAATCGCGCAAGCCAAGTCGAGCTGGGCCCAGAAACGAGCAATGCTTCTCAAAAAGGGTCTACTGAGAAGTACAGTTGACGAACTTGAAATCTTATGCGATACAGGTGTGGTCCCTCGGTTTTCTGACGTTTTATAGGTTATTAAATGAACGTAGATGAGGACCTCGTAACACTTGTTGCTCGCCTTGAGAAGGCCTCGCCACATCTTTTGACTTTGATGTCGCCTTCCCTGGACGAAATAAAACAAGCAATTCGATACGTTGCCCTTGCCGGAGTCACGAGGCCTATATTTTTGCATCCCTTAATGATAAGCAGCCACAATGCGTACTTCAGGGACGGCGTATGTTTCGAAGTTGTCAGACGAAGCAAGCGGAGTGATATCTTGGCTGCTGGCGGCCGGTTAGTAGATCTGACCATGGTCGCCTCGAATCAACTAACGCGGTACCCTTAGGTACGACAATCTCATATCCCAGTTCTCTTTGCCAAAAGCTGGCGGTAGCGACGTCTGCGCCGTCGGGCTGCAAATCTCCTTAGAGAAGATCCTTATTGCCTTGGCAGCGTATCAGGCGATTTCTGTTAAGAATCTTCTCAAGGAGCAACGCTCTTTTGGTTTTTGGAGTCCAAGGCGATGTGATGTGTACATCGTATCCTACCAGCCCGGATATCTCAGCGACAGACTCGAGGTTGCGGCACTCCTGTGGAGACATGACATCAGTGCAGACGTTATGTACGAGTCAAGTCTTCTTGACAGCGAACACGAAAATCACTTCGAATTGTGTCACAGAGAGGGTATATTGTGTGTATTTGCTCCCTTTTTCCTTCCAATGAGTTGTCGCTGTAACGTTCGTAGATTCTCCGTATGTCCACGCACGCGTGCTGCGCGGCGCGATCAGCCCGCATTCAGGATCAAAAGCATTCTTAAGGGTACAGAGTATGACAGTGGGTAACTTCCGCAATTCTTGTTAGGGTTGTCACGTTACAGTCGTCTCGCTTTTTTGTTCAGTTTCTAGGTCAGAGCTTGTGCCGTGGCTCCAGGAGCAAATTGCAGAGCAGAAGCGGATTGACGCTGAAACATCTGGCACCGTTATCCAATCCGAACACTCGCGAGGTCCTGCCCGGTCCAAGTGGTCTGGACCCATGCCCGACGTCCAGCTACTGCTGCCTGGAGACACCCGCAAACAGCGGAAGCAAACGAAACAGATATTTGTTGAGAAAGGTGAGGGCCGGCTTGTCGACGGGGACTTTCCCGTCGTTCACTCACTTTTCCTGGTACAGCATTTGAAATGGGTTTGCGGGTTTGCTCGGCCGTTCGATCTGGCATCCCAGTGATTGCTATTGATACTCCGGCCAACGTCTTCGATCTTTTGTGTCAGTCTTCCAGTTGGGTCACAGACGACGAGACTTGGAAAACCGTAGCATCCTCGTTCTCTCTCTCGAGTACCGGGTATGCTCCACAAATACGCGAAGCCATTTCCCGTCGGCAGGCAGAGGGTCATCGCTTTGTTCTACTGTTTTCTGTCAGAGATGAACGGGTGCACCTGTTTACTTTATGATTCTACGTGACTAAAAGATACGTGACTCGCTGGTCCTCACACATGTACGACAACCACATTGTATTTATATTGTGTCATTCCTATGGAGTTCCTCTACTTATAATTCAAATACAGCCATACAAAATTCTTTGACGTGAGTGCCCACCCCTAATAGCTGGCCATGTCATCTATACACAATACAAATTGTTATAACTGCAATTCATCACAACGTACATGAGTATAAGAAAACGACAGCTGGATAAGATAGCATTGCGGAGATTAGACATAGCATCACCAAGATCGTCATACTGTATCGGTCATTCCCCCAGTTTAATCAGTTTACACTTAGGACCTCTTTGATTACGGACTGGACACAAACTCCGCCATCTCATCTGATCCTTTAATCCCATTTTCTCCGTACGGCGCGTCACCTAGTCGATCCATGCTAAATTCGGGAAACGCAGATGAAGGAAACAAGCCTGCAACGTCAAGGTCACTGTCTCCGAATATAGAAATCAGCTCCTCTGATGGTATAAACAGTTTTTGGTCGCCACCCGCCCCTGCCCCTCCAGCAGGATCGACAAGTGGTCCAGCGGAGGAAGTTGTGCCCGCTGAATACTCTCGCCGGAAGAGGGTTGACGAGAGGCTGAATGGTGTGCTTGCTTGTGCGAAGGAAATAGGGTCGCTAGCGAATTCCATAGTATCTTGCAGTGGAGACTCTATGTATGGTGTAGAACGAGGAACAGACAGATTCTTCTTGCGAGCAGGTCGAATCCACGGCGGACCAACAGGATTTGGTATGGATTCAGAAGAAGAAGTCGGGCTGTCAAGCGGAATCTGCGTGACTACAAATACGATTAGGTGTAGTGAAGTCATAACAACATGTGAACATACGCCTGCAAAACTCTTCCATCATATCGCATGAGCGTTGACCACATACATAACGATCGCTGAAGCGCCGCAGAAGACCCACGCAAGATCGTAAACCATTAAGTGCGGGTGCGATCAAAGGTCGTAACAGGTCAGATTGACAGTTCAACAAGAAACCGACGAGAGTACGGCCAGCTTGGGTAAGCTGGTGAATCACGTGCACGCCATCTGGCAGTACATCAGGCATGTCACGAAAAGCACATACATAACTTACAATATGTCATAAGACCCTTTTGCGCAACTTGCATGTGAGCAGAAATGAGCTGTAACGCGACAGAATGCGCCACAGTCATGGCATCCCGCTCACGATCACTCTGCTCTTGCTCATTATCGGCTGCGCGCTCGGCAACAAGGTCGGAGAACCGATGACGCATGATAAGCATCCGTATGAAGAGGGAAAGACAGTAAATGCGTTCGGCATGTGTGATACGGATGATATCCTCGCTCGCAAGCGTATCGGGTGAGTGTCGCCAGTACGTAGGTATTGCAGAACAGACTTCATCGAGCCACATCTCCTCCTCACGCAGGCCCTTGTGTCGTCGGAATCCTGAAAGGATAGATGTCGCACGCTTCAGGAACATAGAGGTGTCACCAAAGTCCTTGGCGGGAGGTGCGTCCAGCACCGACTCGAATACGACGAGTAATCGTAGGACACATATAAATGCTCTCATCCTACTTGGTGTCTCGGTGGGCTGTGGTCCGATGTAATCGCGAGTGATGAACTCGTCGTCTACAGCCGCTGGCTCGGAAACATCACAGTCACGTAACCGCACGAGTGGTGGCCGGCCAAAATGGGCACCCGCCTGTTTGTCCCACATATAAACGCACCAAAATGTGCGCTTACGCACCTCCTCCTCAATCGCATCGAAATGTCGTACGCGTCCGTGGATCTGTGTAGCCCAGCATCGAGCGAGAGTGTGACGGACTCGGAGATAAGCGCGAAGGCCTTCGATAGCTTTCCCCACCCGATTGCATAGATACCCGCAACCAGCGTGGCCTGAATAGTGTATAGGGTAGGGCGATCACCTCCTGGAAGTGTGCGCAAGCGATTGAAAAGGTCGAACCACATGGTCCCAGATGACACCCCGTCATTTGGGTTTGCACGAACTCGCGGGTCGTCGATGTGGCGCGAAGCAAGGCAACAGACCGCGACTACAAAGGCTACGAAGCCTGGCTCTCCCCACTTCTGAGGATCCCCGTAGTCCTGGAAGAACATAAGAATAACGACAAATAAGTGGTGTGAAGGAACTAACTTTGAGGAATGTTGGAACATGAAGGAAAGGCATCAAGTAATAAGATGTCGATAAGTAGCACTGTACAAGACTTGCCGATGTAGGCGGGTGCTGCGGCGACTACGATGTACAACGAAGACGTACCTATCCATAAGATCGGGTGGCATGAACGAAGTAACAAGCTTCCAAAGCCGCTCTGGATTCATATCGGCCAGATGATGAACGGTTCGGTCCGGAAACCATGTACTGTCTGCATAGATGTCCACTGTCGCGGGAGAACTTGAGTCACGCTCATTTTTGGGTGACGAGTGATGGCGCTCGATGAGAAGATCCAATATAGGGAGGCCGGATGTTTCTCCCTGCCACCGAGTAAACCCTTCGTCGTCAACATAGAGGTATGAAGATGAGAGTGACATGCGCGCAATTTCATCAGGATTAACTTGATTAGCCGCAAGGGCGAAGTGAGTCGACGGGTTCATCAAGGGGTCATGGTAAGAGATGGTGCGGGGATCGCGGCCTGATACAAATGGTTCTGGAGTAATGGAACTGAAGGCTGACTGTCCGGAGGGGAAGACGGGGAAAGAGCTGAGCCGCCGCAGCAAACACGGCTGGGGGTATCGCCTGAATCATACTTTCAAGATGATGCATACGATCTTCAAGGGTGGCGGTACGTCTAGAGGTAATTAAAAGTCAGAAAAAAGGTTCATTGGCTCTGGTACACCACTGACTTTGATTTGTGAGGATGGTTCCTTTTGCCAGGTTCCTCGAAAGTACAAGCTGAATTGGCACCCAGACACGCTTGGCATGGATGACCCTCGTCACACTTGATTCTCCTGCGTCTGCAGAAGACAATTGACACTTTCATTAGAGAACAACCGTAAGTCTACACTCACCGACACCGATCACAGGCTCTGGTGTTAAATGGAGTGAGAACGAGATGACACTATCCCTTAAAGCAGTACCTGCTCAGCTTGAATCGGCGCTCCTTCGGTATTGAAGCCGACATTTCTAAGATAGAGTCTTCTGCCTGTGTCGATGACATGATGGCATCTTCAAGTTAGTGACATACCGAGGTTCTGTTGCGGCCCGGCATGTTGACAGGAAATGTCGAGTGAAATCACATGGGTTGACGTACTGGTACGTAGTCTCTACTTGATAAAATAAACCAACTTTTTTCTGACTACAATAATTGGGTATTCGAATAAATCCTTAGCATCATAAGTACACATACGCAACACATGAAACCATAGGGCTTGGTAGTTCAAGTCTCACGAACATGCTATCAAATCAAGAACTGTCGATTAACGTCCTAAGAAGAATAGAATTCGGTGTCTGTCCTGACTCATATTGATGACACTTACAATATGGTGGGACGCCGACAGTTGCGGTTTTGATGGTATTTACGAGTCGCACGTCGGAGATCTCGTAATAATTCCTCGTAAGTAGGTCGGGACTTACCTGGTGACGTCAGTATAGCGCCCATCGCTCATCGACAAATGGACCTAACTTACTTAGAGCGCTCAAGAATGCATAGCTCATTGCGCCCACGGCAATTCCCCCACCCTCGTGTACATCCGCGGCTGTACCCGTATCTGTTGAGCCACTCCAGCAGATCACCTCAGCCGGAGTGGACTTTTGTCCAAGGAATTGCGCCGTTATGCTGCTGCTCCTGACACGACCGTCTGAATGATACTACAACGCTTAAGTGAGCCTGGCGCACAACCGGTGAAGGTGTCATCACGTACGCTGAAAGGCATGTCTATTGATAACAATATTCAGGTGCAAGCTACGAACGCAACTTTCGATGGACCACCTACCAAGGATAGATCCTGAATGGCATGACTACGCGAGTGAATGGATCATCTACGTGATGAAAAACGTCACATACGTCAAAAACGCCCTGTTCGAGTCAGAGTTAACCGATATCGGGAGCGTGAGAAGACACGCGGCGTACGGTCAGGCGGCACCCTGATGGTAGGGGTTTAACCTGCATAACAGTATCATTGGAAGTTGCACGGAAGGGACAGGGAATAGGAGGTACCAAATAATCATGAAGTTCCTTTGCCAGGAGGTCAGCATTCTTGTCATGGAAACAAAACTTGCAAACCTCACATCATCGATAATTGTCCCTGCCTGGGCATAGTCTAGTGGGAATATTACTGTCACAATTCATAAGACTATGTATATCCGGACGATGATTCATTTGCATTACCCTCGTCGTATCCATCAACCTCATCGCCATTTAGATCTCGTACTCGAGAACCGTGTCCCGAATCTATGGCATGTATTAGCAAAGTTAGATTGGACCCTGTAGACAAACGCACAATGGATGAATAGTGAATCATGTTTGTGTGCATCGCGTACAAGCCAGCGCATTGCACCGAGGATGTTCGACCTTGTGGGTAGATTACGGGATCGCGTGCATCGTCTGTCAGACGGATGATGTCACGAGAGCGGAAGCCTAATCGATCTGCCGAGACGAAACGAGATTGTCAATCCGATTAGTCTAAAAATGACGTTCGTTCTTACCCATTAAGAAACGGTACATATTTTTGGCATCGCTCACGCAGCCATCTAGCTGGCTGTTTTGGCCGGTATAATTGATGCCGATCTTAAGCGCATATTAACTATAGCAACACGTGTAATGGACACTGTAGACTCACACAGACGGCCTTTTTGCGTCCTGTACACTTTGAGTACTGGAAATCAGGATGTTCAAGGGAGTCTGGGTTCCGAGCGATAAGACGTGACGCATGTTCACCCGGCATGTCTGCTGAAACACGTGGCTGGAAATCGGTGTTGACGAAAGCACATGGAAGATAAGTCACGTTAAAACACAGTAAGTGGCATTCACAAGGAGCATTCCAATTCTTACCCTCCGTCATGAGGATGTCCATAGCCATGGTCATGGTCACGGCGGCGCTGGGAACGGCGACGTTCCGGTTCGTGGTGGTGCGTCTATCCCGCGATAGCCATTCTTATTGTGAGGGGTGGACAGGAAGGGTCGGGGAGCCAGATCGCATGTGCCCCCAGCCCACTCATGATTGACGGTGCTATCAAACATAAGCGAACGCAAGAAGAAATGCGGTACATCGCTTACCGTGGATGGTTATGTCTGGCACTGTGCTGCTAGGACGTGAACCACGATGATGCCGAGAGTGAGAGCGTGACACTGAACGATGGTGCGGGGGTGGAAGTTCTCAGTTCCTACGGTTTGAGCCCGTCATAATCGAGCTGAGTGATAGCGCGCTGCTCTCCATAATATTGTGTTGTAGGCACAGCCTTATCATGAGCCGGCGGCGGGGATACCAAACCTCTGAGGTCATTTATATTAGAGTGGTGAGTGGGGGAGTGACTCATAGGGCTGCTCACGGTGAATGGGCGACTCCCTCTTGAAAGCGACCATAGTCGATGTTCAAGTTTGGTTCACTGTTGTGACAAGCGTCGGGAGAGAAGTTCAACTAGGGATAAACGCTTACAGTAGGCCATGGCCATTGCTAGGAATACAAGATATGAGCTATCGACGAAGAGTGAGGCCAGAATGATACGTACTGCGGTTGAGTATGGTATTGTGAGGATGTTCTGGGTCTGTGTCTTCCTCGTGCAAGAGATGGCCGGCATCAGAGATGGGAATAGCCTGTATAACGTGGTCCTCTCTCCTATTTTTGCGCTTCCCGGGAGGAAACGACGCCAGCCCATCGTGGACGATATGGGTTGAGTGGGAAAGATGAGACTTTGTTAGTTCAAGTCGCCATAAAAAGGGAATCTCAAAATTATCAAAATAATAATATTACCGTAAGCGGCACGTGGCACGATTCTCGACTTGAAATTAAACTTACTTTGCTTCTCGCCGCCCGCATAGCCCGTCAGGCCCATGACGCAGCACGACCCTGACTCGGAGTCTGGTCTGCCCGAAATCATCTCGTTCTCGGCCTCTGCATCCCTCGCAAAGGGACAGCATCACGCCCTAACAAGCTTCCATACCGTCGAGAAACGGAAGATAAAGAAAGAAACAGACGACATGACGAACGTCTCAAGGCACAAGCGATATGCGGCGGCGCGTTACTGCTACAACAGGGAAAACCAGGCATCATTCCGAGAATCACGAGGCGGAAACAGGTGACGATGAGAGTGGGAGTGACTTGGATCCCCGCTTGCACTTGCGAATGACTCGTGCCATGGGAGACGCCGAGGAAGAGATGATGGAAGGATCAGATGGCGGAAATGCGAGTGCGGACGAGTGGGGTGGCATCAACATTGCAGGTGGAGACGACGTTCTCTGGCAAGCCGCAGGAGGCCAAGATGTGGAAATGCCAAGAGGTGAAGGGACGGAGGAAACAGAGGAAAAGTCTCGGAACGCGGATCCTCACCCAGGCGAAGGGGAAGGTGATGACGACGGCCTTGGTACTCTGCACTCACAAGTGCCATCGAGCAAATACCTTCCAGATCATGTCTTCGTTGCTGCCCGGCCGAAACTGAATCCAGAAAACGATGTGCGAATATCTCAAACAACGCCTAAGACACGATCTACTAGAAAACTTCACCGCGTACGGGCACGCGGAAAAGACGTGGTTGTTGGGTGGGTATCAATCTCCCACTGCAATATTCTCTTTCTGTTCCCTCCGTTCTATGAATCTGACCTTTTTCTTTTCCCTCAGGACACGTACAGTTCGCACACTGTCGTCATCTCCGGCAAGCGTGCATGTCCAATCTCAGGGAACGACCCTGCGGCCTGCACACATCGACAAGTTTTTGACCAATGTACTTAGATTTGGGGGGAAAGATAAAAAGGGTTTGCCACGTGCCAATGCCTCTCGGTGGGAGAGACGCCCATGTACGTCCTGCATCATGCCCGTCGAAAGCTCGTCACTCATCTGGTCCCATGCGACTCAAGCCCACCTAGGTGTGATGAAGCGAGCGGTTGGTGCACCTCTCACAGGGTTTGCACGCCCAAGCCAACATTGAACTGGCACCCTTCGGTAAATGACACATTAAAGAATCCCCTGTATTAGAACTACAGTAACAAGCGCCACAGGTTCCTGGGTAGAGACAGGCAATTTTTCGCAGACAAAACTACTGTAATGACCACCTGCGTTTCGACAACTTATGAAAAATTGGACAAAAGAGATCAAGGACGTGAAGATCGTCGCGTCGTAAATCGTGAGTACATTGTATAAACGGCATTTATACTAGATCGTAAAGTACATCGTGAGTAAGAACAGATATTGGCACCTCTTATGATTGTGTGAGTACCCTACGTCTCGGTACGAGATCATAATAAATAACGAATCGAAAGCATACCATAGATCAGTATATTTCAGCATGGGGTCAGTGCGACGGAGACGCGAACTCGGGCACCGAGCGACACTGGTACGGCTAAATCGAATAAAGCTTGTAGGACGGGTTTTAAATCTTTGTGGGACCGACCGTACGTGCATGGCTGGGGCGACCGCGGGGTCGAGGGCGATTGAGACGCAGATTTTCACCGGGGCTATACTTCATAGTTAGTATAGAACGATGGTAGTAATGCATTAAGACACGTACGCCGTTATTGCCCCGGAGGATGAATCTTTATCTTGGTTTTCCTTGCCAACACCACGCTTAGCCCACCCAAGCACGCTGC
The DNA here is from genome assembly GCA_022496225.1 of Russula aff. rugulosa BPL654. Lineage (NCBI taxonomy): Eukaryota > Fungi > Basidiomycota > Agaricomycetes > Russulales > Russulaceae > Russula > Russula aff. rugulosa BPL654. The sequence continues at coordinate 56,558 of WTXE01000052.1, read as the reverse complement.
GCCGCACGCCAGAGCCAGATCGTGGCCGCGAGAGCGAATCAGAGTCACTTTTGACAGTCTTCCCAGGCACCAAAGAGGAGACTCCAGTTGCCTTTGTGTTTATATTGACAGTACGTTGCTGCAGAGCCTGAGATGTCAATATTGGTGCTGGTGATGCTGACGGTACAGGAACTGATGCAGGTTTTGGTGCTACGGATGTAGCGACTTCCGGGTCCGTAGTCAAGGGAGATAAAGCGATTTTGACTGCCCGCTGCGGTTGTGGGTAGGGCGACGGTCGAGAATTGGTGCGTGAACGGAGGCGGCGAAGTTCAGCAGAAAGTGGTCCATATGTCTTGCGAGAATGTTCCAAGAGCGCTCGCATGCCGGTGCGATGGGCAGGCGGTTCAAAAGCTGCAGATATATATGAGGGGAAGGCGTCCAGAGATTAGATATGACGTACACTGCACTGCAAAGATAGAGAACGGCGTGTCTAGCCATGATTGCTTGCTCTCCTCGATAGTGATATCGGCCTCGCCTTTGAGTGTATAGTACTTTCTTAAGGCTACGATCCCGCGCTCGTCCCATTGAATGGTGGACGCGTCATCAGGATCGACAATAATAACACCGTCATCAATGACTGGAGATAAAGATGCCTTCACGGAATCAGGGAAGCCGTCGGTTACGGGTGTATGGTTTTCCTCCTCAATAGTCTCATATACAGACGTGCGCGAGATTTGTATACCAGACAGGCGTCGACGATGACCATGACCCTTGGAGCGGATCCGATTTCTTGACTGCATGATTATTGGGTGGGACATATTTGTTAGCGAAAGGTTGACGTGTGATAGATCGATGCTGGAGATGGAGTCACTGGCCACCGAGGAAGTTTCACCAGATGATGACAGAGAAGGTGTATCTAACCCAGAACTAGTCGATGAGTGTGTACCCGACCTCGAACGGGATGCCGGTACAGGACGAGAGAAGACAGGTTCTGTCATGACTAAGAAATTGGTTAGTAGGTTGCACGGAGAAATAAACAATCTACACACAGGAAGTATCCACACCGTCGGCGCAAAGACAATGTTCCTCTAAGCTGTCGCGTGAGAGCAAGCCTTGCCGCGCAGACATCATACGCTCTTCGCCGAGACCGTCAGGCGAACTCTCGATCTTCTGCGCCGTACTAGGAGACTCCACCACTTCCTCGCGCTGTTGAACAATATGACGTTTTTGACCCCGCGTGGCCACGTTTTTTCTCTTCCCGACGCGTGCAAAGATCGGCGAACCCTCTACGAAGGAACTCACCGAGCGTCGACGGACGCGGCCACCCCCAATCATCTGTATCATACATTATGATCAAAGTTAATTAATGTTAGAAGGAGAGACACCTACAGAAATCATAGTATCGTCTTCACGCTTAGGGTCAGCCGAATCCCCTTCTGCGTTGAAGAGGGGAAACCCCGGACCATCGTTAATGCGGAACTGATTCGGAAAGTGCGTTGAGTGAGATCCGTCTTGACCGAACGCGAAGTCGAAGGTAGACGAAGTCCTGCGGTCGCTCGGATCCATGATCGAATCTCTCGAGTATGACGGGCGTTCATCATCCATAATAGAATCGAAGGATCTGCATCTGACACGCTGGTACGAGTCATCAGAAGGCACGCTCTCAGCCGGCGACGCTGTGATCGAGGTGAGCGGAACGCAGTAGTCATGCTTAGAATCGAGCATCTTGTCTCCGAGAGTGGGACGGGGTACGCGTGCAGAAATGTCACTCATTATCGAATCAGCCGACAGTTGTCGCCGATGACTGGGAGCCCACGATGAGCGGTTTCCGCCAGCAAGTCCGAACGCAGTATAACCATGAGCGCCAGAACCGACCCCCGAACCAGAATCGATCCCTCGGTGGACACCGAAACTACGATTATAAATGCTGACGGGAGGTGCTATTGAAGTCGTTGAAATGATGGAATCTCGGAACTGGCTTTTGAGCGGTCGCGGGACACGCGATGTACCGGGCGCCCGGAAGTAGAAGCTGGACGCGTCGCTGTCAACACGCTTGCGACGAGGCCCGCGCCGGATGAATGAAAACGTGTCATCAACTGATGTCGACATTGTCACAAACGCAGACATATCACAAGAAGCAGGCCGGCTTTGATGGCCATAGTCGAATGGGTCCTTGACGCCTGGGTTGATGACCCTGCCATAGGAAGACACTGATGCGATGCTGATCATAGAGTCACGTGGCATCTGATTGCGTCGATTGTTGAATGGAGGGGGATAGAATGTTGGCCTATTTTCAACGAACTCAAATCCACGCCGTATTTCATCAAAGGACTCGAGGCCCTTGAAGCTAGTCTGAGATGATGCACGAGAGTGCAAGCTGTACATATCCATTCGTGAATCACCGTGCATCGAGTGCCTCGAGCTGGAATCTGAATTCGCACGACGGCGGGCGGGCGGATATGAAGAGGGAGCACTCATGGGCTGAGGCACGGCGGATTGCTGGGAGAAATCATCTTCTAAAGAAGCCATAGAAAGCGATCGTGCATGGGCTGGGGAAGGGATGATGTCGGAGAGGGTTAATTGCGAGCTTGCTGCAAGTTCCGCAGACATGGGTGACCCCCCAAACTTGAATTTGTGATTCAGCTGACCATAGGATGACTTGTGTGACGCAGAAGGCTTCTGGAGTTGGCCGTTTGACAATTCGTGCGATGACGCAGCATTTGTCGGCTTCTTGGACACAATGATCTCTGGGCTGGGAAGAAGCGGTGATACTGGGCTTGAGTACACCGCATCGGGATCGCTGGGCTCATTTGAAGGGCGGCACTTTGACGTAAGATGGGGAATAGGCGGCACAGGAGGAACATCCTCCGGCCTAAAGTGACCGAACGCATCTAGATCGTATTTTGCGGGTGTACGGAAAGCATTCTCGAGTTGCTCCACGAAGCTGTGGCGGTGGCTTCCAGCAGACTCGCTTAAGCTCTTGAGTTCGCTGGTGAAATCGAATGACTTCCTCGTATCATTTTCCTCTAGTGACGATGAATCGCTTTCATCGTAATCGTCTCGTTGCGCCTCGTCTTTCCAAGGAACAGAGACTATCGACCGATCAGAAGGTGCAATTGATGTCTGTAGTACTGCCGGTATGGGTAACGGACTCCTTGGCGGAAGACCTGGTGACGGTGGTCGACGTGAGGGAGACGGAGATGTAAACTTGTCTTCCCCGGTGAGGATGACCTGGAGCTCATTGGGGATATCCGAGTCGGGCTCAGCAAAGCCCATTGATTGGTCAGGGTTCTGCGAGCTCATAGTACCTCCAAGTGTACCAACCAGACCTAGTCCTTTCGGCGCCTCCTTGGACATTGGCATTCTAGTGCGATCGGGGCCAAGGCACAAATCATCGATTTCCTTATTACCACGCAAAGAGAGAGTTGACATCATCTTGCGGAAAGTATTGCTGAGCGGGAATTCTTTCTGGCCATCCAAATTTGGACCAACACTCTTCTTCTTGGAAATAGACCTAAACTTGCCTGAAGACGGCTTCGCTGGTATGTTGGTCTTGGCGACCGTCGAAGAACGCCCTTGAGACGGAAGCATTGATGGCACAGGAGTAATTTGAGAGGATTTCTTCGCCTTCGCCGATGAGAGGGGACAATATTCAAGGGAAGCTTCGGATCTTGCAGTGGAGCCGGTAGAAGGAACTGGTGGAGGAACACCAGGCGGTGAAACTGGCCATAGAGTAATCTGCTGACGGAAGGGCTGGGCATTAAGGGCATCCTCCCGTAACTCATTCTTCTTAGGACTGCATTTCAGACGAGGGGATTCCGCCAGCAAGTTGGTGAAGCTAGGTGAGAGACGCAGAGTACTACGGGGAGTGCCGGGTGTCGCCTCAAGGTCAAAGCGATTTATGAGCGAGGCTAGCTCATTAGTCGCCGCATCCAAAGCGGAAAGAACACCTGCATACGTGCAAATATCAGACTGAGTTCGTTATGTGTCCATTGTTCGTAACTCACCGTCCGGATCATGCCCTATACACATAAGTCGTTCCTTATCAGTCATCTGGTCAGACGCAGGCCGAACCCTTGTATGTGTGCGCGGCGTCGCCATCGGTTCACTTCCCAGGACAAAACGAACATCCTCCGAGGTTGCCTTGGTCATGAGACCGGGTCTTAAACCGACTTGGCTGGCGTCGAAGATACTGGGCCCGACGAATGGCCCGGGAATATATCTACAACGGCACCTTCGGGACGTGCTTCTTTATGCGACTCACGTCGTTCTGCAACGCGTTCACGACGACAGGCCATCTTGACGGTCTCCAGGCGCCCCTCAACCCATTTCACGGAAGCTGTGCTAGATGAAGAAATGCGCGACTTTGCAGTCGTAGGCTTAAGGGAAGAGGTCGCGGACACTGTTGATGAGGAGCGGCCGCGGGAGTCAAAGGAGGAGGCATTGTTAAATCCCGTAGGAATCTGACTGCCTGAACCAGCAGATGAACTGCGCACGGTCCCAAAACGGAAACTAGAAGGGAAGCCGAGCCCTAAGACCCCATGCTTTCGTGTTGTGGAAGCCTGAACGGGAGGAATATTGTTGTTGGGGGCCACACATGCCTCTGAGCTGCCACCAGGGATCCGTAAGGTCATTTGATCCCCACCTGAATCGGATTTTCGCTTTTCCGGCTTCTTATTCTTTTTCATATCTGCAAGCTGCTTGTGCTTCTTCACCGGTGGCGCGGACAATGTGGTGTCCTTTTCCATGGGTTTTCCATTGGTCCAATTAGCCAATAGAGCCACTGAACGCATCGAACGCATAGCACGTATGGCGATGGAACCGGTTGTTGTGTTCGGGGGTGCGAGAAGAGGGGGCTCGTGCACCTCTGAATCAGGACAAGACATTGTTGGGATATGGGAAGTATATTTGAGAAGGTCAGAGTCCTGTAGAGGTGACTCCGAAGCTGAGGCCGATCGAACTTGGGCTGGGCGCTCTGCAGTTTCGGAGGTGGTATTAAGGACGACGCTTGAGTTTAGGGAATGAAAGCGTGTTCGGGATGCCAAAGTTTCCGAGGGAGCGCCAGGAGCTGAACGAAATAGAACATTAATAACCTCAACTCGCAATAATGTTGGGGAAACATACGATCCGCTCGCAGGTTCTCCTTCTCAATTATCTTCATATGTTTGGAATCCTTTCTCCCACGGCCAATGCTCCACCACTTCTCCTTGTCTTCATTCTTCAGTCTGACTCCCCGACTCAAATCTTTGGAAGGGGCGGAGTTTGTCACTTCGGCCAAGGTCCCCCACTTCAACGCACTCAAAGCGGCACGGCTCTTTTTTTTCTTGACCATAAGCACCTCGCCAACTTCGGATTGAGCAGTGGGATCCACGTAAATCTCGAAACCACTTTTGGCGACGGAATCTGTAACGGAGTTCACCCCTACACGGCGTACGACATCAGAGAGATCATTGTTCTCAGGTGTCTTGCTACGCTTCCCGCTGACAAGTAGGCCTAATTTTGATTTCTTCGGAACAAGACGCTTCCTAGGTGCTTGAGAGTCGTTCTTCGGAGCGAGAGGTGTTGGAGGGGAGACAGTCACAGAAGGAGAGCTGAAAGAGGTATCGATGAAAGGGTCTCCTAAACCTGGTGCAGAACCTGTGGCGGAGGGAGCTGCAGAAATCAGACGGATAGTAGGCATGGAGTCGCGTTGGGGTGAAGTTTGAAGCTGCGGGGACAGTGTTCGCAGTTGATCTTGTGATTGTGCGCGAGATCGTATGGGCATAGTGTTGCGCATGTCTTTGGGTATTGATGCTAGGGGGTTGCAAACGAAGGAGATTGAATGGGGCGTGACAATTCGTTAAGAAAGGAAGAAGATGTGAGCGTGAGATTTAAGCACTGCTGTTTCTGTGAGGGAGAATGCAATAATAAAATGTCGTCGCAGAGAAGAGTGAGTGGGATGCAAAAGAAATGCGTCAGTGAATGCGGGGAGCCCAAAAATGCTTATTGAGGAGCGTGATTAGGCCAACGAGTCCATCGGTCGACTCGTTGGACAAGGCTGCGCTAGGCAGAGGGGAGCAGACCAAGTGGAGAGTGTATCGAGAGAACGAGAGAAGGACGTTCCGCGCTCGACGTCCAAAGTCCAACTTGACCAATTTGGATACTAATACGCGTCAAATACACGCATACAACGCGCTCATCACGTGATCGAGAAGCTCGGCACGCTCGGAATCGGTCAGGTATTTCAAATGCTGGACAGAGATCCGATGACAGCCGTACGATACGGTACATGCACAGTGCGGTTTCTCAGTGGATTCTCCATGTAGCATTCGGGTCCTTTCGGACAAGGGATTGCCAACCGCCGGGACTCGGAGACAATGCTCGGAGAATTGTGGACGTCTTGGCTGTATGAGTCAAGCTGTAGGCCTATGTATAATCGCTGGCCGCGAAGACGCGCTCACCTGCCGTACTGGCACTGTCATACTATTATACGCCCACATATAAGGCTACGTGGGCTGACCCACATCATTTAAATCGCTTTGCCTTCGGCCATCGTGAAGACTTACCGTGAGATTCGTACGTGAGATTCCACTCAGTCTGCAATGTCCATTCTGTGAGCGGCAGCGAGCATCACTTAGCGCCACATCCTACTAATCCATTCACACACTAGTTTTCCGTAAGTTATGACCTCTCCGCGGCGACCTTCACGACTAGGGAGCATCTGTTCACCATTATGTTACCCCTTTGTCTTCCGAAGGCATCATCATACATCGACTGCTCCTGATTTCGAGCCTAGAACATCGTACGTATATTTCGGAAGAGAACACTATCGGTATCAGAATGTAAATGCGGGTGCATTACAGCAGGAGTTTCGGTATTCCACCGAGCCCCAACTCCAGGTGCGTATGCTTCGCGTAGCTGTAGGGGACGGGCGCCCTAATATCCGTCTTATGTCCTCACTCACGGACATCATCCTCGCACCATCATTCCAGTCACCATCGTTCCAGTCACCAGCATTCTCATGCCGGCTCGCTGACGCCAAGCCCAACTCCGTATGTTCCGATTTCATATTTGGGCTTATTCCGATTAAATGTTTTGGCTCGGATCAAAGATCGCAGACTTATCTTCCGTCCTCTGGTCTAGCACCGACGTATGTTGACCCTCATTACAATTACTCTTAGTAAACTCGCATTCTATTTTTAGGGAGCAAGGCCATCATTATTCTCACTCTAGTGATCATCACCTCCATCACCACCTCCATCATCAACGCTCACATGGAAGTCACTCGCGCTCCCATTCTCGTAGCCACTCACACAGTGGAGATGGAAGTCCTAGCACGACTCCGGCCCCTCCCTTGATGGTATCACGTGTGTATCCCTTACCTATTTCATGTGCACCTGAATCTCACACGACCGCAGAGAATTCCGAGCAAGTCGGACCTTACGTGTCTGAACCTCCTTATCAGCCACCGTACGCGCAGCAATCGTACGCGCAGCCAGAATACGCACCGCAGCCTTCCTATGGGGCCACACTTACCGCTGCTGGCGCTCCTGTACGTATGCCAGCACCATCGCCCGGGCCAACTGGAGTGCCGTATGGCGTTTCTTCGCCGCAGTATCCCCCGCCACTGGCGCTCCATTTGAACCACCTGGACAGACCCGTGGACTTAATCCTGTAGGAGGTAACCCGCGCTCTCAAGGGCGCCAGCCACTTGTCTCACAAGAAATGGATGCCCCAGACCCAAAGCCTCATGATTGGCGTTGCCACCCGCATTTTAGGCGGTCGCGGTGCACGGGTGGACGAAAGGCCCTTTGCGTATGTTTTCTCTGCTTTAGCTCTTTTAATCGCCGCTGAACAAAGATCCAGATAGGGATCAACTACACCGGACAAAGCAATCCACTCCAAGGATGCGTGGATGACGCAAGGAACATATACAAGTTTCTCATCGGTTTGTCTGATGTTTATCTAATGAAATGCGGTGTTGACCTTGTCGAGGAACAGAGAATCATAGCTATACCCATTCTAACATAATTGTGCTCACCGATGATAACTCAAACCCTCGTTCGCAGCCTACGCAAAAGAATATCATGAGTGCGATGCATTGGCTTGTAGATGGTGCCCATGGCGACGATGCTTTATTCTTTCATTGTGAGTGGACTGAAGTGCCGAAACATGGGTGGCCTTCGATATAACTTTTGCTCCAGATTCGGGACACGGCGGTAGGACGCGCGACCAGGATGGCGACGAGCGGGATGGATGGGATGAAGGTGGAGCAATTATTCTTTAAATCCCACCCCTTTAACTGAAAGGAGATGACAGTCATCTTTCCGCTTGACTACAAGACTGCTGGGATCATTACTGACGATGTGATTATTTCCTGCCTCCTTCCTGTGCTTAGTGACTGATGCCACTACCTGCAGGTGTTACATAATACGCTGGTATGTGCAAATCTGGACTGGACCATACAATCCGATATTCACATTCACAGGTAACACCCCTCCCGGCGGGTTGCCGATTAACTGTATGTCATTCTCACGTCGGATCTTCTCTCATTAATCTATTAATACATATATACATATAGGCTGTATTTGATGTGAGCAGTGACACTCCATGCGTGAGTATAAGGAGCACTTATCCGATAGATAGTCTTGCCATTCTGGCTCTATTCTAGGTGCGCGTTACTTCTCTTAGCAGCCCAGTGGCTGACGGCGAGAAGATCTCAATTATGAGGTACTGTGTACGGCACTGTTCGCCGATTCTATAGTATTGAGTAGAACATAGTTCCACTCTAATGGACGAGTGAAGTCAAGCCCAGTGGCCCTCGCATTTCAACAAGCGAAGTCCTCGCCAGCTGATGTGGTATGCCAAGAAATGGGTTTGCTTGGAAGGCGGGAAGATATTAAACAGAAAACCTTTAGGTTTGTTTTAGCGGCTGTAAGGATTCGCAGACGAGCGCGGACACTGTCCAAAACGGAGTGGCCGTAGGTGCTATGAGCTATGTAGGTGACCGTCCAAGTCGTCAAGTCAAACTTCACTGACTCGATATTGTAGGCATATCTAAAGGTATTGAGTACGTACCACGGGTCTTGATCCCCTTTCAAATAGTTGACTAGTGCCCAGGGCGCAATCCTCAAATAAGCTACATTGATCTTCTACGTGGAGTGCGGTGCGTGTCTATATCGTTGGAACCTTCCCGCATATGCGCTAACCCTAGTCGGTCTGCATAGCGAGATTCTCAATAAGAAATATAGTCAAAAGCCACAATTATCAGCCACGCACGAACTTGTGAGCTGCTCACTACTTTTCTATCGTGACACTCACGGATCATCCTTTCAGGATATCAAACGGCCCTTCATCATGTAACCATACAGGGATACGGGTTTATGCCAAGTTATACCAGGAAGCTAGTAGTAGAGATCGATAAAGCCCTTGTGAAGAAATGTTATTTTGTTTGTCTTTCTAGGTCGAATTGACCTAATTATCATTTCCTTTTTTGACGTCGAGGTGATACCTTGCCCCACACACCAGTTGATGTAAAAAAATGCTAACAGTCGCCTCCCTGGCGGGGAGTCGAACCCCGCTCTCGCGCGGTCAAAGAAATGACAGGCGCGTGTACTAATCCGATATACTACCAGGGACTGAACGTCAGCGAAAACTTAAACAATATGAGGTTCAACCAAGGCCGAAGTGCGATTGCGGCAACAACACATGAACGCGATCAGTTGCACCGCCAGCTTGCGCAGTCGCACGATGTTCCTGCAGCCCAGCCTGTCGAGATTCGTGCGGCGATGGACGCGCAGAACGCTTTCTTGAAGCGGATTCTAGAGCGGGATTCAGTTGGCTGGGTCGCCATCGCCTTGCAGGAAAAAGGGGTTCTTTCTCATTATATAATAGTATTCCTGTTCGTCATTCGTCATCGAAATGCAGATCTTCGTGAAGACATTGACCGGGAAGACAATTACTCTTGAGACAGAGTCTTCAGACACTACTCTCTGTGTTAAAGCCAAGATTCAGGAGAGGGAAAGGTGAGCTTTTCAGAGATTGTCTGGTTGACAGTTAATCAATACGCTTTGTGTTATTGCAGCATCTTTCCAGATGAACAACGTCTGCCTGTTCACATTTCTATGTCTTGTTACACTGATCCAGCATAATAGGTCTGATTTTTGCCGGGAAGCAGTTAGAAGATGGTTGTCCTCTCTCAGATTACAACATTGAAAAGGAGTCAACTCTTCATCTAGGTATGCCATTGCACAAAACCATGCCTCCTACGATTGACTTTGATACTTTGTTTAGTCCTCCGTCTTCGTGGTGCCAGTGGCAGCTACCCACAGTACATTCTAACCAAGGCTGCCGAGTTGAACGATGACAATGAGACTGTCGAATCACTGTTTTTCCCCCTCTATAACATGATTCTAAACTATTGGTTCCCTCCAGAAGACTTTGATGTCTGTGCCAGGTGGACCATTCCAGACTGTGGAAGAACTGAAGATTTCTCAATTACCTATGTTATTCAGCACCATCATCGCCCTTTCCTACTTATCGAGATCAAGCCTCCATCAGACTTCCATTCAAATTCAGCCCGCCATCTTGCCATTCTCCAAGTCATTTCCCATCTTGATGAGATTGGGCCAACCAATCAGCATGCAGAGCGATTGTATGCTATTTCTGCGATTGGAAAAAGGTGGAGGGCATATTATGCCTTAAGTGGCAGTGGCGGAGAGGATGGTCAGCCCGTAGAGGGTATTGCCGCCATAAACTCCTTGCAATCTCCCCGCCCAGAATGTTGGAACCCAGATATTACATCAGATGATTCTTGGGTAGCTCTCCAGAACATTGTGGAGACAATCAAAGGTTATGTTGCTCAGTAATGTGGATTTTTCCCGTTATCTTTGCCTGCTGTATGTTTTCTCATGAGGCAAACAGTCCCTGTAGTTTGTAAGGTGGGCAGTCCGGCTGCGCTCGCCGAAGCCGCTCGTAGTCAAATTTCTCCCAGTTCTCAACGACAAAGCTCTCTCATTCCACCATTCCTAGTCCGATTCCCTTCTTGATCCGCTCGTCTCTTCGTTTCGATACAGCCCTCTTATTTCTGTCATTTATCGCGGCACACTTCGACTTCGATGACCACGCGCGTACACAACTTGGGAGATAGATATATTTCGTGTCGAGTTTCACGTGAGTCGTAGTAGCTAATGCGCTAATGGGCTGGCGTTGTGTTCAAGTTTGTCTTTTGATCTCCTCTTGTTCTCTTACTTGTCTTCTTTTCACACATGGCTGATACTCATAGTCTGCTTTCATTTATTTAAGCCAGCGTCCAACCGCCGTGATCGAGGTGGATTCCAGTCGCGTTTTCCCCCTGTTTTGTGTGTGCCAGCCGTCTCAGGACACCTTTCTTTTCTTCTCTCTTCATGTCACACAGTCCGACCGAGAAGTCACGCCGATGCGAGCTACCGTGCCGCAGTGTGTATCTTCTCAGACGTCCTCTCGCTGACAGTCCTGTTTTCTCCTTTATCTCTATCCTCCCGAACTCACAAGCGCGCCACTCTGCCGCGCTACAAGTTGCATAATTATACTCTCAAATTTTTTACAAGTTCATTCAAGCTGTCTCCTTAATTCTCGATTTCTATCGCATGCACCTAGTGAACTAGATATAGGCTGAGTGAGGTAGCATGCAAGGAAAGCCAGCAAGGAGACTGTGAGAGGACAGATCAAATTCGGAAGAGACTGTGTAAAAGAGGGCCACAGTACGTGAGGAGCAGATTTTCGAAGTGACATATTTGGGAAGTCATGTTCAAGAAAGGATACAGGAAATGGGGCATATGTGACGAGGATGCGGAAATTTTAAAAGCGTTGTCGTGCCTCAGGATGAGATGCGACATTGGAGGAGCGCGAGGGCATTGCAGATGCGGTTGGACACACATGCTGTGAGCTTCGGCGCGGAAAGCATTAGGTATACAGACACGACCTCCTGGAGGAGAGCTGGCATGATACCTGGCAAATAGCAATTACATGGATAGTGAGGCTTGTAGCGCGTGAGGGTCGCGCCTGTGAGTTCGTGATGGAAAGAAAGATTAGATGAAAACAAGGCTGTCAGCAAAAGAACGTCACAGAGGATACACACCGCGGCACGGTAGCTCGCATCGGCGTGTCCTCTCTGTCGGACTGACGTGACGCGAAGGGAGAGGAATGGAGAAACGCCCTGAGGCGGCTGGCACACACAAAATAGATGGGGGAAACAGCAGGGATCCAATTGTCCGCCTCTTCACTATGGTGGTCGACTGCTGGTCTAGATACATCGGCGCAGACTATGACTATCGATCATGAGAAAGGAAGACAGGCATGAGAACAAGAGGAGATCAAACGACGAAGATGGCTTAGATACCTAGCAACTAAGGGTCACGTGCAACGCGAAAATGTATCTACGATGTCCAAGATGAAGAGACAAGCGGATCAGAAAGGAACTGGACTAGGAACGGTAGAATGAAGTGAACTGGGACGAAGAAACGATTTTTACGACCGCAGCCGGACTGCCCACCTTACAGGCTCCCGACCATTGCCACATCTTGTGGAGAAGTGGGGATGTGTAGATGATCGAGAGTATTGGCGTAATAATGGGGCCCTGCGGCGTACCTACCAGAAGGGAGAGGGGGTCCGCTGAGAGGCCGGTGAAGTGCAGCAGGATGCACCGATCTGAGAGGGAAAAGAGGCTCTCGGCCGAGATCGTGTGGACAGCGGTTCCACCGGACGATTGCCGAGAACTGAAAGGGCACGCTAACGAGAAAGGAAAAGGAAAGAAAGTAAAAATGATAGGATTAGAGGGATCAAACCCTAGATAGATGGGCAGAGCGATATCGATCAATGCCCTCCTCGACAAGTAGGAAGGCCGTCTTATATACATGAGCGTGTGTCTAGTGTCGGCGACCTCGGAGGTGGCTACATAAAGGAAGGTCTAAAATGGGATGAAAAGGGAGCGTACAGCTGCTGCATGGTGGCGACGTTTGTGTCTTGTGTCGAGCGCGAGGCGATAAGAACAACGAGAAGAAAAGGAGAAAAGAAAAGAAAAATATATCAACAACACGTGACGGTGGGCGCTCCGACGCGGAAGTCCGTTCCGTTCCAAGCCCAGCCCCGACGCACTCCTTACATGACGAAGGGGCTTGGGAAGCCGAAAACTCGGACCAGTTAATGTCATCAAAGAACCTCTGATGTCGAATAGTAGAGCTCCGCAACGCATTCACCGGGCGAGGGAGAGCTGGGCATCGTGTAGTGGGACAAGGCCAGCATCCAGGGTGAAGCTGGAGACTCGGCGGCCGAGCTGATTCGTTGGGACAAAGCTGTACGTGTTCAGGTCATAGTAGATGCGTCGAGCGAGGGCCTTCTCGAGTAACATGCCCACGCATTCCAGCAATACGATAGGTCTGTAGCTTTTCGGCAGTGAGTAATCCATGTGGTTTGACTTGGAATTACCGTGACAGTGGCTTCGCGCCAGGTTGTTGCTATCCGACACGCGTTGAACAGCCGCACCAGACGGCTCGACTGACCTGGGACGTCGCTCCATGTCCATTTGATCAAGCACCTCCCTTGTCTGGAGGGGCCACGAGCTGAGCTATTGTTAGTCGGTGAGAGGTGAAGTCGCGTTCTGGGTAGGCCGCCGGTCGTCCGCTAGGTCCGTCGGTCCGTCTGGACCTCGGGGGACTTGGGCGGTGAAGAAACGGTCCCTAAACAGTTAAGCCATCCCGTCATGTGTGTGTACTAGTTCACCTCCGAGGGGATCTCCCTTTTTGCCTTGCGCACCACCTTACACAGTGTCGTCGAGGTAATGTCTTTTGCTTCCCCCAAGGAAGCTGCATGGACCGCATGGGCTGCCATGTCGCATTCGGCGTCCCACCAAGGTGATCCCTTCGGCAATCCGCCCTTCCGCTTGTCAATCGCTGGCCCTGGCGAAATTGTCGCTGATCGCTTTTGCCTCCGCGTCGCACTCTTGGGTTGGAGAGCTGGTCGGTTCTGTAGCCTAGATCAGCGTCAGCGAAGGCTGGAGTGGGTTCTGCTGTGACCGAGAAAAAGAGGGCTGCATGGTCCGAGCCATTCTCGGGGTCGCTCTCGAACTGCTGCATTATTGTATCAGGTCGGGTCGGCGATGCTGTCTCACGCTAGTGGCTCGGCGAACTTCGGCTTCTAGCTAGGAGTTAGGGGAGATGAACGCGTCGTCGACACATAGGGTTTCTGTCTATTATGTAATAGTCTGATCTTTTCCTCGCCTTCGAAATGCAGATCTTTGTGAAGATATTGACTGGGAAGACAATTACTCTTGAGACAGAGTCTTCAGACACTACTCTCTGTGTTAAAGCCAAGATTTACGAGAGGGAAAGGTGAGTTTTTCAGAGATTGCCTAGTTGATGGTTAATCAATATGCTTCGTGTAATCGCAGCATCTTGCCAGATGAACAACGTCTGCCTGTTCACATTTCTATGTCTTGTTACACTGACCCAGCATAATAGGCCTGATTTTTGCTGGGAAGCAATTAGAAGATGGTCATCCTCTTTCAGATTACAACATTGAAAAGGAGTCAACTCTTCGTCTAGGTATGCTATTACACAGAGCCTTGCTTCCTACAATTGACTTCGATACTTTGCTTAGCCCTTCGTCTTCGTGGTGGTGGTGGTGGCGGCTACCCAAAGTACATTCTAACTGAAGCTGCTGAATTGAACGACGACAACGAGACTATCGAATCAAGGTTTTTTGCTCTCTATAACATGATTCTAAACTATTGGTTCCCTCCAGAAGACTTTGATGTCTGTCCCAAGTGGACCATTCCAAACTGTGGAAGAACTGAAGATTTCTCAATTACTTATGTTATTCAGCACCATCATCGCCCATTCTTGCTTGTTGAGATCAAGCCCCCATCAGACTTTCATTCAGATTCAGGCCGCCATCTTGCCATTCGCCAAGTCATCTCCCATCTTGATGAGATTGGACCAACCAATCAGCATGCAGGGCAATTGTATGCTATTTCTGCAATTGGAAAAAGGTGGAGGGCATGTTATGTCTTAAGTGGCAGTAGTGAAGAGGATGGTCAGCCTGTAATGGGTATTGCTGCCAAAAGCTCTTTGCAATCTCCCAGCCCAGAATGTTGGAATCCAGATATTACATCAGATGATTCTTGGGTAGCTCTCCAGAGCATCGTGGAGACAATCAAAGGTTATATTACTCAGTAAGGTGAGTTTTCACCGTTATCTTTGCCTGCTGTATGTTTTCTCATGAGGCAAACAGCCCCAGTACAGTAGTAGTTGCGTAATTTTGTTCTCAAAAAGTTTACGTGTTCATTCAAGTTATTATTCTCGATTTCTATCCCATGCACCTAGTGAACTAAATATAAGCTGGATGAGGTAGTAAGTATGCAAGGAAAGCCAGCAAGGAGACTGTCGCGCAGCGAACAGCAAAGGCAAGCAGGAGCGAGAGGTCTCTTTATCCATGGCCACCTTCCAAAGAATCCAAAGTGGCCAGTTCGAGCGTGAGCGTGCTTTGGCGAGCGACTCGGGATCACCGTCAGCATCCTGGATGGTAGAGGTGATGAGCATATGGATATCATGGTCGACGCTCATCGTCTACAAGCGCCGCTGTCGGGCACCCCTTGTTGTCGGGGTGTATGCTTCTAAATACTCCATCGTCCGGCCATTGATTGGTGTCTTCGCCGGGTGATTTCTTCTTCGTTTTGGGAGTCGCACTGCTTGTCTTTGCAGCTTGAATGTCTCTTGCCTTTTGTGAGAGCTTGATCTCGCGCATGGACTTGCACATGATTTGAATTGCTCGCCGTAACCGACGGTTGAGATTACCGTGTGCGAACGCGAGCCTGTTTAATGTCACGTAGCTTGTATATCATCTGCTTGGTGGCCAAAAATATTCACTTACCGAAGATGACAAAACTGCGAGCGAAGTAGACATTAGGGAAGGGATATCGGACTGGGAAGAATGACGTATCAGTACTGCGGCCGGTATGGACTAGGGTGTGCACAGTTAGAAACACATGATGCGAATATGTGTTATAACCTCGGTGACGCTCCTCTATCCATCTTTTAGGTCGCTTTTCTATAACGATCGCACGCCGCCTGTTTGAAGGTCGATGATCGCCGGTATTGTTGCCATCATCGGCGAAGCGACTGCGATGCGGGTGTGCAGGACAGGGGAACATGTTGGAAGCGGATACGGTCAAAACACAAGCGAAAAAAGTTAGGCCGAAGAGTGAGGATTTGAGCGAGCGCGCGCGGCGGGTAGTTAGGCGGAATGGGTGTGGACGCAGAGACCATCCTAGTATGAGTTGCTTATATTGGTCTATTCATGGAAAAAACGGAGAAAGACTAATTACGTTGGGAGATGTTATACGTACCACAACCTCCATAACCTGCACATTTCTTCCAAGTGGTGTTTTTGTGTCGCCTCGATCTGTGGAATAGGCACCAGGAACAGGAACGAGAACGATCGCTTCGGGTGTCCACGTGAGTCACGCGTTCCGTCGAGCCTGAGAGATTTCTCGCGTTTCTCGCGTCGCGTTTCCTTTCACCCTCCTCGACTCGGTGGTGTAGAGTCGGGCTCACCGCTGCGCTTTCCTTAGCATTCGGCTCTCAATGCAGTCCAATCTTCGCTATCCCACAGTTAATGGTGCCGGACCTTTCCTACTCTTCCGATGCGCCTCGACTAATTATAATAAAAGGCTATCGGCTCATCCAGCAAGTCGGTGGTGGTGGATTTTCCACGTGCGTTCGTTTGCAAAAGGCAAAAAAAAGGCGGGAAAGGCGGATGATCTTCTATTCGTAGGGTATTTCAAGCCATTAATACCCAGGACCATCGCGTCGCTGCTTGCAAAGTGGTATCATTGACGGCAAATACCACTCAAGCTATGCGCAAGTCAATGGACAAAGAGATGCGCGTTCACGCCGCCCTTAAGCACGATAATATTCTCGAGTTCCTGACAGGGGCCACTGTGGAACCGGGCACCGAGTCGCCGTACATCCCTGCGATTTACATGCTCCTGGAGTTTGCGGCCGGTGGAGACCTCTTTGACAAGATCGGTGCGCCTTCATTTGACCTACACCTGGAAGGTCCTGGCTGACCGAATCGTCAAAGCTCCTGATGTTGGAGTTGGCGAAGAAGTGGCGCACTTCTACTTCCTCCAGCTACTCTCCGGTTTGGTAACGTCCAACACCTACTGTCGGCGAACGGCCAAGCGTTTGCTAACTTTTTACCGGAAACGCCGCTCAGACTTACGTTCATTCAGAGGGCGTGTGCCATCGCGACCTCAAGCCCGAAAACATTCTCCTAGATGCGGCAGGGACCCTCAAGATATCAGACTTTGGTCTTTGCTCGGTATACAAGCTTAAGGAGTCAGGCCGGACACGAATGCTCAGCGAAAGATGCGGCAGTCTACCATACGTCGCTCCAGAAGTGTGTTTCTGTGCCCATTCTATTATTTACTAATCCCTGATTCAGGAGTACAGCTGAACACAGACAAACCTTATGCCGCAGAGCCTATCGATGTTTGGGGAACTGGTGTTATTCTCTTCACAATGGTTGCTGGGAGTGCGTAAGACCTTCCACTGCTAAAATCCTGGCGATATCTCATCCAATCTCAAAGATACTCCCTGGGATGAGCCAACGGCACGCAGCTACGAGTTCGGCCGTTACATTTCAGGCTCATTCATCGATGACGCTCCGTGGAACCGAATACCTGCACCTGTTTTTTGTTCGTCGTCCATCCGACACCTACCCCTAGTTAGTTAGCTCACGGGCCCTTGAGTAGCTTTGATCACCGGTTTACTCGCCGTGGATCCACAGGATCGCATGACGCTTGCGGATGCGTTTCAGCACCCTTGGGTGCTCACGTATGTTCTGCAATGGATCACCAGTCAACTGATTTTTATTATCCGTTTACAGACAAAGCCAACTAGCTTCCCAAGGGCCACGGGCCCTAGCGGAAAAACTTACAGAGTCTCTCCGTAATACAGGCGATCTTGACCTTGTAGAAATCGATTTACAGTCGTACGTCGTCACGTTCGCAAATGTTGGGAATGACTCTCTAAAAACCCCAATAGACAATCACTTGCACCTCGTGACGATGACCAAATCATGCTTTCGGCGACGCGGGGCTCGCAGTTTACCCAATCGCTCATGCTCTTTGTTCGTCTATCCCACTTCCTAAGACACACTTCACAACCTCTTTTGTCTCACAATGTTTTAGTCGCAGACTCAGGGCGGCACGCGCTACACACCACATCTGACGCGTTTCTGGGCGTCGATAGCCCCGTCAGAGCTGTTAACCGCCATCGAAAATGCGCTCCAGGTGCAAGGCGTCCGCGCTAAGCGAACAGCCGATGGGCCCAATGGCGAACTCCGTTGTCGTATCGGCGCATTGGACCACCGTCATGTGCCGATTAAGGGTTGGGTGATCGCCGAACCTTTCAGCACGGCGGATGGGAGCGTGCGAAGCTTCTGCATCATGCAACGTGACGAGGTAATATATTACTGTTATTAATGCCTCGTGCTAACGTATTTGCGGTGTGAAACGCATAGGGAGATCCCTTGTCGTGGCGGAGGATGTTCAAGACTACTGTACAATCACCGCAACTTGCGCAATATGTCCTCCGCCGGAGGACTAGAGGATCGTGAGAGTTTGCTTCAGATATTATGATATAACCGATCTAGCCATGCGTTCCATTTCTCTACCAACTCTTCTTTCTTTGGTCATCATCATAGAGATATTCCTTTTGGAGGCTAAAGTATTCGCCATATAATACAAAAATCATTGACCACTATACCTCAATATCTGGTACCATGGACAGGGTTGACCGTCATCGCCTGCCTGAGCTCCTCGAGATCCTCTGTCGTCAGCTCGACGTCACCCGCCGCACAGTTCTCAAGGGTGCGTCTGGCATTTCTGTTTTATAAACAGAAGAACAATCGGTCAGAAACTAGTGTAGTAGCACTGTGCGCAAACGCAAACGGAGACTCACGAGCTGCCTGGGATGGGCACGACCTTGGGCGCTAACGATGCCACCCACGCAATACACAGCTGGGCTGCGGTAATACCCTTCTTGGCGGCAATCGCCTCGATTGCCGAAACGAGAGCTAAGTTATGATTGAAGTTCTATAAGGCGAATCGATACATAAGATCGCATGGGCGCAGCAAATACTACGGCTCACGTCTCTTTGGAACCGACTGAACTGGCGCAGCATGTTGTCCGCTGGGTACCGTTAGGATCCAATTAGATGATACGGACACCACAGAACCACGTACGTTCAAGGTCTTTGTAGGACTTCCATTTTCCGGTTAAGAAACCATGACCAAGAGGTCTAGAACACAGTGAACATGGTGCAAAGTAGTTGGTGATAGATCACGCACGAGTACGCGATGATAGCAATACCGAGCTCCTCGCATGTAGATATAACTATGACGCAAGGATGGGTCAAGGGCCAACAATGGGGTGAAAAGTCTACCAACCGTCCTTCGTTTCATGGGTGTAGCTCCACGGGCTAACCTCTATTTCTACAGCGGCGATGGGGTGTCCCTATAAAACTTTATCAGTCACGGATTCTGAGTGCGAGGGATGTGGATTTACTCTGTGCGCCTGACGGACTTGATCGGCGCGGACTTCAGAAAGACCAATATGGTCGAACTTGCCTTGGGCAATGAACTTGGCCATGATGCGTGTGCTTTGCTCAAGGGGGATGCCCTGAATAACGCGCGCGGGCTCGAACAAGTCCAGTTTCTTGGTCCCACGGAGCTTGGCGAGGATAAAATCGATCTTGCGTTCGAGTGCTGCCTCTCTGCAACCCATGTTTTAATAACTCATTTGTGAATTTGATGGGAGAACATACAGGTCACCATATGGACTGAATGGCGTGCCACACTAGTAGATCCGTTTTACGCATCAAGTCGCGTGCATGCGCCGAAACGCGGGATCCTCACCTTCACGGAGAGAAATGCCTTGTCTGTATAATCAGGGTATCGCTCGAAGAAGCGTGCGAGAAGCTCGAGGTTGGCGCTCGGGGGATCGAGCCCATAGAATTCGCCTGTTTCGTGTTTCGTTAGAAACGAGGGGTTAAAAAGTAAACAAGGGTAAATGGTAACGGTATTCTTCGTATACGCACCGCTGTTGAGAAACATTTTTGTACCAGGGGGGAGACCATCCATACCTGCCTTTAAAGACACGAATGCTTCTTCATCAGGGACTGGCGGGTTGCGCCAACTAGGTGAAAGGCATCGATACTGAGATAGAACGCAACGACAGAGAGTAATTGCGCACGTCATCATCATCAAGCCATGCTAGGAATATGGGGGTAAGGTCAATATCAGGGTGGTGTGGATCAAGGGAGATACACTCACGCCAACCTTGCCAACGGTGACATCCGAGGCAGTACCTCCGAGCTGAGCCGTTTTAGACGACATGACGGGTTTAAGGGGAGATACAGAGACAGGGACAGGTCTTGATTTTCTCTTAAAAAGAAAGTGGAGAGGAGAGGAAAGAAAGCGAGGAGCCATCCATCTTGTTAGGTGCTTTACAAGTCATCAATTAAAGAGGCACGTAAAGAGGGCGCGATCAATCAATTAGCGCGAAGCTGCGCGATCAATCAATTAGTGAGCTCATGCTTATAAATCGGTCGGATGTAATCCTCTCCACGTAAAATCGATTAAGGTATCAAGTAAATGGTGTACAAATGTGTACGTGACTATCCAGCGCCTCGCACCCCTGCTGTAGATCATGAAGATGTCACGTCTTGAAGATAATTATTAAGATCAAAAGTATGAGAATTAGCAGCCCAATTGTCAATGCGGACCCTGCGTGATAGCACCGCCAGCATCATGATCAGTTGCCATATCCCAGATTCTCAACGGGTCTCTACTCACCGTGTTCCTTTGCACCATTGGCAACGCGTCCGAGTCGTTGACGAGCCCGGCCCAGGCGGATTCCCGTATTATCCAGTTCATGGTCCATCTCCTCCAACAATCCCGTGTGCACTTCAAGCTCGTCGTTGATCTGCATTGACAGGTCACGCTGACGTGTAATCGAGTGTGAAAGCGTATCCAGATGTACGTCCTGGTCTGCGGCCCACAATTCAGTTTAAGAGGCATGTCATGAAAACGAGGCGGGCACGACACGCACCATCCATCAGGCGTCGCTGCTCCTGCAGCAAAGAGACGGGGTCCCGTCCAGCCTCCGGGTCATCCGTATAAGGCGTGAAAGCCTGCTTGTCAACCGTGGGCCACGCATGTTGGGGCTTCTCCCAGGCTTGGGGGCCGCTGTCCTCTTGTGTTGGAGTTGGCTCGGGAAGGGGCTCAATGACCGCATCCGATCCTACCATACCACGCATGCGCACGTGCTGATTTCGTAGGAGTACGATGGCTTCATTGTGTTCCCCAGTCGATTCGAGTTCCAGAATTCCTGACCGCAGCAGCGAGAGATTGCGGGTGATCTGCGGAAGGTGTAAGGAACTGTTGGTGGCACCTTCGGTGACAGCGGGTGTCAGCGACTGTAACCTCTGACGCTCTAATAAAAGTGAGAGTGTCTGCGTTGATAGAGCTGTGAGCCTGGCCAGCGACATTTTTTTGTTGTTATTGATTGAGATTGAGAGTTGGTTGTCTGCGGTCACGTTTGGTTTTGTTACCCGTGACGAGCACTGCCACCGCTTGTTTTATGCTGTGATGTACTTCGACCTTAATGTCCCAATTCCACTGCCCTCTGCCTCACTTGCGGGAACACAGTCTAACAAGGGAAAAGGGAAACAGGCTCAATCCCACGCGACGCTGTTTACCCCTGCTCAACTCGTGGCTATCGAAACGCGTATAGATCTTCTCGTGCATTGTTCATTTGTTCCCAGTCATTATATCCAGTAAAATACTAACCGCTCAGCCAGTGGGTTACACAGTGCTTGCATTCAATCACTGCGTAAAAACGAAGGTCGAACCGAAGGCCTTCATAAACATCCTCGACCCCTTACTCCGCCAAGTGAAGAAGCGACACGGCATCATATATTTGAAGCGACTCACAATTTCTCTCGACGAGGACAGCGAGAAAGGTTTCGGGCTCGTGCGCTCGTACTTCCCAGCCATCATGTTGCACCGCTAATCAAGGCTGCAGACAAACGCGCATGCCAATTTGTTTAGCCCTTACGACATCATCGCACTTGCACCAACGACCGAGGGTAGCTTCTCACTCGCATGCTTAACACATACACTGCCCTCCCCGCTCTCTGCACATGTAATCTCGGTGCCTCTCGACGTTCCACGTCTTCCGTTTCGTATGAAGCACACCATGATACGCACGGCATTACGCAACGGCGCTGTCTTTGAGATACAATATGCAAGTGCACTTGACAGTGCAACAAAACGCAATTGGTGGGCAGCCGCACGCGAAGTCGTCCGCGTGACAAAAGGAAAGGGCCTAATAGTGACGGGTGGTGGAATGGAAGTTGCTGATCTACGTGCTCCTAAAGATATTGGAAACCTGTGCGTAGAATCTTTGACCTCGTATCGCCGCTCCTAATTGGGGGCATCAGAATAACGTTCCTTGGCCTTGCCCAAAATCTAGCCCATGATGCCGCCACCAGCACACCCAAATCTCTCGTTCTTCGTGCGCGTGCGGATTTTTTCCTCTTTGCTCATTCTTCGACACTTGTTGAGAGCAACTTCCAGAAACCCGTAAAACGTATCGTGCAGTGTTCTCGGAGCCGAAATTAGTTGTACCAGGCACCTTGGTGGTTGAACCGGCGGAGGGCGGCGATGGCGTAGAAACCAAGTCGTCAAGGGAGCAGCTGCCAGAAGCAAAGCCAACTGCGGTGGCACAACCAGTGTCCGTTGTGGTAGGATCCACGACCGCGCACGGCGCGCAGTTAGACGCGCGACAGCCAAAGCGTGCCCGTGATATCGCCGAAGTAGCTGACTGCAACACTGTTGGGAGCACACGGAAGAAGAGGAAAGGGAACAGAAAATCGGGATAGATTATTGCGTACTCTATTCTATTGATAGAAATTGTGTTATCGATGTGGCACATACCTTACACTCAAATCAAGTAACCAAACTTGAGAGCGATGCTCGTCACATCGAGCTCGTGGCTCGAGCGTTTACTACGTTTACTCCGGACCTCGGGCCATCGATATATCCACCCCCACTCATGGCGAAATATCATCCCCAAGTGTACTACGACGCACAATCTCTCCTTAAGGTAAATCCACTTCTCCTGTGCACTATATGCCCTTTCACCTTTATTCTGTAGAACCTTGAAATTTCCCACGAAAAGAAGAAAGCACGTCGTACTCTCCGTAAACGGATTGGTGAAATTATTCGGTCTCACGTGGGAGATGAGTTCGACGTCGAGGATGTATCCATGCGGAAGTATGCCGAAGATGTGGACGTTGCTCCTATCGAGTTAATGATCGTAGTACGTACAGTTATCTATCGATTAAACGCTGCGGCCAGCTGATGGTTTGCCCTGGCCCTGTCTCGTGCGCGCAATACCATGGTCGTCACGCTCTCCTTACTGTTATAGGATAACCGCAAACCCTCGGGGCTCCCCCCTGGTACAGACTTCAGCAGCTTACCTGACGTTTATTACCCTAGGTGGCTCCCCTTGTGTGCCAGCACACGAACCACCGTAGCTCACTTGCGACAGTCGTGTCGCTGCATTATTACAGGATCGTGGGTTTGACGGTATTATTCAATCCCCTGACGCCCAACGGCGTGATGATGTAGTATCAGGAAATTGGAAACGTGGCGACCCTCCGCCCCGCATAGAAAACACCGCATTCCCATGGCCGCGGTACATGCGAGCCTCCAGGAGAGAAATCATCTATCCTCCTGTTCTGGTGGCAACGAGTCCGGAACCATTCAGATTATCTCTCCCATGCCCTACGATCCGGCACACTATCGACCTTTTGTACTCATACGGGCGAAGGAACCCATTCCTACGTCAAATGATCACCCTGCTGTATATCTGGATGCGTTCTTGGGACATAAAAGAGATCAGTCCAGTGACACTATCTCTCCTCGTGATCAGGTTTTTCCAGGTTTTGTACAATTTCACGCCTTTGAAGCCCTATTTCTCTGATTGATGAACAGGAAGAAGAGGTAATGAGGCTCACGGACTTGGGACGCTCAACCTCTATCTCAGCCGAGCATGCGCAAGCAAGTGCGCACTCCACAGCCACCGCGTGGATGCCGTTTGACGCCGGGGAAGGTCCAAACCGACCTATTCTGCTCAATATTTCTTATGCCTTATACCCTCCCTCTCAACCTACTAGGGACTTCTCAGTGGTCCTCCCGAGGTTTTTGAGGTGAAGTGAATTTGCAGCCGGTAATCGTCACGGCTAGCTGATAAGTGACGCCAAAGGTGGATCGTAACCCAGAAGTTTCACTACAAACGTGATGATGATAAAACATGGCCTGTCCTTCGCGTCAACCGCGTAGATCTTTGTAGTGGAAGGTTCGCTGAAGAGATAAGGACCTTCGATGTGACAAGGTTGCCGTGGTCTCGCCACCAGCTCATCGTCCCTGATCCGTTTGTCCCAACCCATGTGTGTTAATTTACCTCTAAAGTTACAGTATTCCTTGATGTTGACTGGGTTCCCAGAATCACGCGTTCAATGTTCATCGAAGCACACTGCACTACCTCTCCGTGCTGGCAGATACCTGTGTATCGCTTTTGCGGACCGCTCATCCACTGCATACTATCTTTGGTCCCTACTACCGACCGGAAACAGTTGTCCAGCAGCGCATTCTCAGTCTTCTACCGTCCCCGGTTCGGCCCAAGATTCCTGGTACATCGATCGGAATTCTCATGGAGCGTCAACAATATTTTACAAAACTAATTCTGCGGGAAGAGCTGATGAGGTTGATCAATGTGCGTTCCTGTTTTCCGACGTCAAACCAGAAGGGTGGATGCCTGACCATGTCGGTTCTACAAAGGTGACCTCAGCAGATCAACATCTACGTGAAAGGCGCCGACGAACGATAGCGAAAGTAGAGATCTCAATTCGAAGCCATTTCGGCCAAGAGTTTAGCGTTGAAGCATTCGGGAGTACACAGTATGGGGTCGACGGACGAAATAGCGATCTTGACCTTGTCGTCATTGTAGGAATTTTTTTGATGTTTCATCTCTGAGAGAGTGAAAATACTACAGGACCCCAACAGGATGGCAGGATTCTCCCCTGATGTCGATCTGGATGCATTACCTCGTGCGTCTTTCTCCCTCCCATCGTGTAATGCTCTCGTTGACGTGCTGTAGGTATTTACAAGATAAAGTATGTCTATAACGAGACCGATTGAGTTGGCCTAATATGATGGCAACAGCGAGGTCAGCAACGCCCTCCGACGTTCCGGCTTCAGGATCCTCCAAACGGTCCCGAGAGCAACTGTGCCTATAGGTAGCTTACCAAAACTCATCCATATACGTTCTTAGTTGACCACAATCGTTTCAAGTGAAGTTTAAGGATCCTTTCGCTGACATTGAATGCGACCTGAACATAAATGATCAGCTGGGCACTATCAACACTTCCCTTATCCGACATTATTGCGACATCTTACCCATACTTCGGCCGCTACTCCTTGCTATCAAGAAATGGGCACGACCACTTGGCTACAACAATCCAGCAGGCGCTCCCGGGAAGCCGGTCACATTCAGTAGTTACACACTCACGATAATGACAATCGGACTCCTACAGGTGCTGTGCCGTACCTTGCCACATATTTGGCGCCAACGATCGCTAACTTCTCTTAGACTAGGGGTATGCTGCCAAATTTGCAAGAAGGTACCGAACTTTCGGAAGGTAAGACGTTCTGGTTACGAACGAGCACACAAGAAAGGATTCGCTGTATTGCTCGGTGGAAGAACGTACAACATTGGACACCTCCCAGGGTGGTGGAGGTTGAACAGGCTTTGGAAGACTGGTTCCAGTATGGCAGAGCATTCACTTCTTCTATATCGCCAAATGCCTGTCTGACCGAGACCACAAGGTATTGGGGTCATGAACATGATTACCGCAACAATTTGATCAGTGTGCGTTGGGGTGGAGTTGTTCCTCGCAGACTTCCGTGCGATAGAAAAGAGTCGGAAAATCTGAGGGACGGCCCATTCAGCGGGTTCCGGTCGTCCTCGAACGCGACTGCCGGGAACAGCGCGGCCGAAAAGTCTCCAACGAAGGGAGAGCGGATCAAGGAAGGCGCATTACCGGAGGCTGACGCTAAGGGGCAGAACTCTGGGGACAACCAGGCCCCTGAGGCCGAGGGTAATAGTCCTGACGGACCACCATTAACGGGTGCAAACAGGGATGAAGACGGAGGGGGGAGTTCGATACATGGTCCGAACCCGAACAGGATCTCGCAACAGCGGCAGATGAAGATGAGTTTCATGTTGCCCCAGAAGCGGGTGAGGAGGAACAGCCGTTTCGATGGCAGTCTGATGTGCTCTGTGTGGCTGACCCGTTTATTGAAACAAAGGTAAAGTTCGGCTCAGGGGGGATAGATGAACTGTTTTATGTGACGTTCCTGATCACAGAACCTGGCTGGGCCCATCAAACCGAATGTTATCATACGCTTTCGGGAAGATTGCCAGCGTGTGGTGATGCGACTGCACATGGGCGGGAATCTTGATTCGCTCCTCTGGTTCGACCCGCGCACCCGGCCACCGTCACCGACACCACAGCCGCGTGCGAGGCGAAGGCAGCAGCCGGCGCAAGAGGGGGGAAGGGGAGGTCGAGCACGGGGACGGGGACGAGGACGAGGACGTGCTCAGGTGGGGCAGACGTAGATAAGTCGTAGATATAGTAGCACTGGATGATCCGTAATCGGCCGTTGTGGGACCGGGGTTCACCTAGTCCGACCATCGATGACTCTTTCTTAACACTCTCGTCGACGGCGAGTATCCAGACGTGTCCTTCATCCCGTCAACATGTCGTGGAAAATAGGAGTCCAATCAAAGAGTGGGTCTCGCCTCCCGCGTCTGCGTTCAGGCAACCCTCTGATGCCCTTGGATACCCTATCAATTGATAGAAAACAAAGAGACCAACCACAGGGAACCAGGTCCACCCTCCCGTTCCCTCACCCCCGTCCCAATCCCTTCTCGCTCAACAACGCCGATGCCTACCCAACTCGCACACCAGCCGAGCTTCCGCTCAGGTACCCTCACAATCCGCATCTTCTCAGGTGATAATCTCCCCTGTCAACTCAATTCTCACTCTTGGCCAAGCTGACGGGTGACTCTCTCGACTTTGTATTCATTAGGACGTGGCCTTGCGCTCGCGCCGGGCGTTCGCATCCCGGATGTCATCCAAAAGGCCCTAGACACCGGTCCTCCGCCGCGCACATCTTCCTCAAATCGTGAGAGCATGCAACGCCGGCGTTACTGGTGGCTTCCATACATAGTCCTTGAATTCGACAAGAATGAGATTCTGGTCGATGCCCTCGCTGGAGATCTCGCCAATCCAGTTTGGAACTATCGTGCCGATTTGTGAGTTCGTCGTTTCTCACCGTTTTCTGGGCGTGCGTTTTATATACGGCGGGCTTGGCTGATGTGTTCTCCTTCCACTTCCCCGACTTGAAACTCGACTATAGCGATGTCTCGCGGACGTCAAACCTTGCTGTTTCCACGTATCTTCGCACTTCGCAGGGTATGGTGGGACAGGATAACATGGGGAACGACCTTCTCATGGGCCGTTTGGATCTGACCCCTGTGTTGGATGCCCATGTATGTCACTTACTCATGGCGTCCATCCGAGCTGCGTAATGACCCCAACCATAGCACATGTCTGATCAATGGTATACTGCGACCTCAGGCTCTGGATCGTTCCATCTTACCATCGCCTATAAGCCGGCTCGGCATGAGACCTTGACGATCGACGCGTTCGACCTGCTTAAGGTGATCGGGAAGGGTTCCTTCGGAAAGGTCATGCAAGTTCGCAAAAAGGACACGCAACGTGTCTACGCTCTCAAGACGATCCGGAAAGCCAACATAGCAAGCCGACCTGGCGAGATCACTCATATCCTCGCCGAGAGAACCGTCTTGGCTCTGGTTAACAACCCATTCATCGTTCCCCTCAAATTCTCGTTCCAAAACCCGGACAAGTTGTACTTGGTGATGTCATTCGGTATGTCATATCGGGCCGTCCACGTCATTGGCAATTTCATTTTGACTTTCTTTTCAGTAAATGGAGGGGAGTTGTTCTATCACCTACAACGCGAGGGTAGATTCGATGAGAACAGAAGTCGATTCTACGCCGCTGAACTACTGTGCGCCTTGGAGCACTTGCACATGTTTAACGTCGTCTACCGTGACCTGAAGCCGGAGAATATCCTTCTGGATTACACCGGCCATATTGCGCTCTGCGACTTCGGCCTGTGCAAGCTGAATATGTCAGAGACTGACAGAACCAATAGTGCGTTGTGTTTTGAAAGTCCGAAGTTTTTTCACCTGACAAACGTGATATAGCCTTTTGTGGGACGCCAGAGTACATCGCGCCCGAATTGCTTGAATCGCAAGGCTATACAAAGACTGTTGACTGGTGGACTCTGGGGGTGTTGATATATGAAATGATGGTGGGTTAAGATTATCCGCACGCTTTCTTCTGTTGATGCCTCTGTCAGACTGGCCTTCCACCGTTCTATGATGAGAACGTGAACGTGATGTATCAGCGCATCTTATCCGACCCACTACACTTCCCTGGGGACATGTCCGAGGAGGCACGGAGCGTGATTTCTGCATTACTACATCGAGAACCGTCTCGGCGGCTCGGTAACAGCGGAGGAGAAGAGATCAAGCGACACCCCTTCTTTACGCGCCATATTGACTGGAATAGGTGATGTCTGGTGAATATTGATGCTTGACTTTGATTAATATGACCTTACAGGTTGATGCAAAAGAAGATTCAGCCACCATTCAAACCATCAGTCGAATCGGCGCTCGATGTGGCCAACTTTGATCAAGAGTTCACATCAGAGACCGCCCAGGACTCGGTCGTGCAGGACTCACAACTCTCTGAGACCGTGCAGGACCAATTCCGTGGCTTTACCTACAATCCTGCAGACGAGCACCTCAGTGAGAGTGTCAGTGCAAGCTACGGTGCCGCAATCTAGATTCGTCAAATGCGTTTTGTCGCTCAACCGGTATTGAGGCGACGGATTTGAATATTAACCAGAACGCCTAGATCGGGTTTCTCCTGGACTCTTTTTTGCACGCTTATCGTGTGATTCGTTCTTCGCTACGTTGAAAGATGCACCAGGTGGATTCAATTGGTGCTACTTCCCCCCATTTGGATTTTCGTGTTCGTGTTCTGTTTCGAGGAAGACCGGTGTGGTTGGGCAGAATTTGATAAAGGAGGTTTGTAGTTCACCTGTAGTACGATGGTGCTGTTGTAGCATATGTGCACATTGTACTCTTTGACTTTGTGTTTTGTGTTGGGCGTGATGGATTGCTGCATACGGCAACTACATTCGGATGCTTTCAATCCCTACGCGTCGCATTCGTCCGCACTCACACTCAGTTCGGCGCATCATCAACATGTCTGGAAGCACGCCCTCTTCCTCTGCCAAGCGGAAACGGGACCACCCAGGCGATACGCGACCAGATACCAAGGCACCCAAACGTACGTATAAACGAATATATATTCTCAAATCAACACGCGTCGCCCCCTGTGGGGGTCTTCCGATTACCGACTTACTCACTCGCTTCTTGTTGTCCCCAGTCTTTCCTATCTTTGAAAAGCGCAGAGCGGGAGATGAAACGGCCGATGAGAAGAATAAGCCCTTTAGGTGGCTCACACCTCCCCTCGGTCCTGCGCGAAGTTGTCTACACGGCGTGCACCTCGCTCCCACTATATCTGCGCGCGTCGCGGCGTTCGATCTCGATGGTACCGTTATCAAGTCGTCCTTTATCGAAGTAGGGTCGAGGCGCGCTGGCCGCGGCGGTAAACAACAACAACACCGCGTGATAAAGAGACAGACGAATGGACTTGAGTGGGAGTGGTGGAGGGCTGTCGTGCCACAGAAATTAAAGGAGGCCCATGATTCTGGGTGCGCCCTCCTCATCATCCCCTTTCTTTCTCTCTAACCTAATGTCGTGGAGGAATACTGAATGTCTATTGTTGATTCCACAGGTTCTCTGTTGTGTTGATGTCGAACCAGATCCTCAAGTCCTCGCAGCTAGTAGAATGGAAGAAAAAGATCCCGCTAATTGCTGCTGCCGTGCGTATCGGTTCACGTCGCTCTTTCTGTCCTCTATGCTTGACATTTCCGGTGCGCCCTTTAGGTACCCGAACTCCCGTTTCGAATATTTGCGGCCACGGCGAGAGATGGGCACCGAAAGCCAATGCCTGGGATGTGGTTCGAACTGGAGCGGATTTTTGCCCAAGACGGGATCACAATAGGTAAGGGTTATAATTTTGTGCTCCTGCTTGTTTCTGTCAGAAGTATGTATTTTTGCTCATGTGAGTCCAAGATAAGAAGGATTCGTATTTCGTTGGTGACGCAGCCGGACGCCCCGACGATTTTGCATCTACAGATAGAAAGTTTGCGCTCAATGTTGGAATACAGTTCCATACACCAGAGGTACGCTTATCTATCATTCGTTGGAATGGGGAACTCCATCTTGAACGATCCCAGGAATATTTCCTTAAAATATCTCCGGCACCTTATACTCTCCCAGGATTCCAAGTTTCGTCTATCAAGGAGTGTGAGAGTCTGATAGTCTTTTCCTGTATCGTTCCTTTAATTCATGCCGGGGTCTCAGATCTTCAAGGTTCCCTGGCCACCACTTCCATCTTACCGCCTGATCCTCAAACCGAGATCGTCCTCTTTGTTGGCCTACCATGTCTAGGAAAGTCCACATTTTTCCGTACGCACTTTGCCCCTGCAGGGTACGTGCATGTGAACCAAGATACGCTCGGCTCGCGTCCAAAGTGTGTCAGGGCCGCGGAAGAAGCACTGGAAGCTGGGAAGAGCTGTGTAATCGGTCCGCCCTCCACTATTTCTCGCATTCGTGTTTCCATTTTGTTTACCTGGATGCCGTATATAGATAACACAAATAGGAACGTGCAAACACGCAAGTACTTTCTTGACGTCGCAAAGCGGCTCAAGGTACCAGCACGGTAAATGTCACCGAGCCCTGTAGGCCGCTCTCATGTACTGTACTGAAAAACGTTTCAGATGTTTTGTTTTCCAGGGTTCCGTGGAACTGGCTTGGCACAACAATCTCTATCGCGCATTCGCAAGGCCAGCATCACTTGCAGCCCGAGAAGTGCGTAGATTCTGTCCAAATCGCGTCTATCTCGCTTATGGTAGTACTGCATTATATAGCCTACACGTCCAGTATTACCCCATATGGCCCTCACGAGTTTTGAAGATGCCTATGAGGCCCCTTCGGTGAATGAAGGGTTCAGTGAAGTGCGAGATGTACCATGGAGATTTGGGGGTAGTGAAGAAGAGAGGCGACACTGGAGCATGTGGTTGCAAATTGACGGGAAGTAGCCGCTTCCGTGCTTTGCGCATCCTTTATTTGTATTTAGGGAGATCATTGGGTATCAGTAACGGCACAATAGAATCGACCGGGAGCAATTTGAGTATGCTACAAACTTCACAGCAGCATAACGATACAAGCAAGAATCAGGGTATCACTGGCAGGTAAGTAAGGTAAACGGAAATATCTCTTGGGATTGGAAAGAGCGTGGAGGTTAATTCCCCAGTGCGCAGAGTCGGTGCGCTATGACGTCGGCCTAATACTATTAAGGCGAACGACGAGAGGAAGTAGAGATACATTCTCGCTAGATGCGTAAAACTGTACGCAATTAACATGGATCTAAATGATGGTGATGATTTTAGCGTTCCCACAAGCTGAGGCTGAAAAAAGGTCGTCGTACATTGAGCCAATGATTGAAATTTGTTTCAAATCTGATCAAAAAGTCCGACCGCTTCTTCGCTCCGCCATCGCCCTCTTGAGTCTCTGCAGCGACGAGTGCCTTATTTGCATCTTTCGTAAAAGAGGTTGTGTACAAGGCGAACGTCGAGCACGTCACGATAAGCTTGGAGAACGCCTATATATTATGATTATGCGTCAGAATGGGGATTCCTTTCAACAAATGGAGATGAATCATCATTGGCTTACATTCAACAGTTTCGAACTGGTAAGCATACATTCCTTCATGCACGTGTCGAGAAAGTCGACGTGATCGCGCAACAGTTGGTCGACCGTGACCACTTTTGACAATTTCGCCTCGAGAGCGCGCCAGTTCGGTTCCAACACCTCCTGGGTGACAAATGCAAGTATTTGCTGTACCCACGCGAGCATCCGCGCGCGTAGCACGAATAAACGGAGACGCCAAATGGCAAAGTCGGGCGGTACGTCCGTGCGCCGCCACACTGGGCCCTGTTGCTCGAGCCACATCGCGGAAAGCGCCTGCTCGACGTGCTTGAGGTGAAGGAGGAACGGAATAGAAGCTGGTACCGGAGAATGGTCTTGCGGGAAATTACGAGCGAGAGCGGGAACTTGACGTTGAAATCAAGCTGGAGAGCATCGATGGCTGTGGGTGTAGGAACCGGGTATCAGTCCCCAGGGGTGGGGTGGGGATACGAGAGACCGAGACGGACCTAGCATGGGCTTTTTTTCGTCCTTTTCCTTTCCTTTCTTATGGTGGTCGTCTTGCACACCGTCCCCAGTAAAGTCGCCGTCGTCGCCAATGACACCGCTGACGTTGACGATGCGGAGCAGCCATTCGTATAGACCGGTCGTGGCCATCGTCACCCGAACATCCTCACGAAAAGAAACATCGTCGCCGTGCGCGTCCGTGCCGAGCGCAAGGTCAAGCAAGCTCTGAAGCTTCACGAGTGACACAGCCTTAGCGGACTTGCGCAGTTCTATATGGGCAAGGTCGAGGAAGTGTGTGAGGTAGGAAGAATGGGAGAGGAAAAAACAGCGCTTGAGACAGTTGAGTCGCGGGACGAGACCTTGGTCGCGCAACAGGAGCTGAAGAAGCGTGCGATTTGCATACGAATAGTCGTCCTCGATAAACTTGTAAAAGCTTTTTAAGCTTAGATTGAGTATATGCCATAGCAATAATATGCAGGCGGATACTGACCGTTCGTCATCCATAGCCAAGTCACCATCGTGTAGGTTAGTGACTTTCTGTACCTCTATTCCACATTCACGAATCACGTTCAGATACTTGCCGGCAAGCAAGACTTTATGTTTCCAGTTTTCTAACAATGGAGGAATACACGCTCCGCCTGGTAAACGCCCGCTCCCAGCCCTTGGCGGAGGCACGCCCGCCAGGTGCCGTTTGTTCAACGAGCCGAGTGTCGAGCCGTCACGCAGCTTGTGGGGCAGCTTTGGTTCAATCCATCACAATACGATGTTAACGAGAAACTCACTGTATATCGCCGTTCCCAATACTCATCCGTGTAATCCATTTCTAGTGTCCCACGGTTGATGAACCGACTTTCTTTGACACAGAACTCCTCGTATGGATCTGTGAGAGTGCCTGTACGTGTCCACTGCTGAAGCGTTTCTACGTATGGTCTGCCGGCTGCGCGCAAAAGTTTACCATATAGGGCGCGTGCCGCGGGGTCACCTGCAGTGTGCTGCATTCTTGTGTGGAGAATCGAAAGAACTTCCCCGCCTTTGACGGTAGTCCCGGTTGAACCTGCTTCAATTTCAGACAGAACGGCCTTGAGTTTTGCACCCCCGAGACCAAGTGCCTCATTCCGGGCTGCATCCTCATCGTCGTCTCCAGATGATAATGAACTATCTCCGTCGGGGTTTTCTGTCGTTACCAGCTCAGTGGTAAGTTGATAGAGAAGTGATAGCGTGTGGAGGGTTGGGTGGACGTAGAACCAGAGCTTCTGAAGAGAGAACTGTGGGGAGGTGTTGAAGGTGTGTTCAAGTTGGGAAAGAAGAGTCTGGTAATCCTATACCCGCATTGTCTAGGGAGTTTATTGAGAGCTTCTAAGAAGCGTGCAGACACACCTTGAGCATTTCACGCAAGGCAGCACATAGCGCATGATTGACCCGCCCAAAGTCAAGATGACTGCGAAACTCGATAAACGATGCAATTGCGGTGTAATACGTTGCGAGTGGGAGAACTCTTTCCACTAGATCGCGGAGTGATGGGTCTAGGAAAAGTTCAGGAGTTGTGAGAGGAGAAGATCTAGACCTCAGGTACCGCGTACCTAACCGCTTCGAGGCCGCGAATCGAACGCCCTGCAGCGCATCATCGTCTTCTGGCGAGTAATCCTCGTGATATGTGATGTGGGTTCCTTCGATACCCTATTCATCGCGTCCGAAGAGAGCGAAAGTTGAGAGACGGTGGGACACATACCATGAGCACGAAGAGGAGATCCTCAAGAATCATCGCCTCTTGCACTTCCAAAGGAAATGAATCCAGAGACTCCTCCTTCGCCTTTCCTTTCGATTTTATAGTGGTTGTTCCAGAAACGATACGTGAATTGAGAGGTGCGCGAACGAATGATTCCTCCGAAATGAAGGAAGGTTCTGGGCGAAGCTCTGCAAAGCCGACGAGCAGCAAGAGTCACATCGACGCACCTCTCCATCGTAATTCCGCAGATGGCGAGACACGTCCGTTGGTCTGTTCTTCGCCCTCTAGTCGATGTCTGTTCCTCCGAGCAGAGGCGATAGTCCCGGTCACCTGACGGTGAATGATTAGAAGAGAGAGTTGGCCTGAGGGATGTATTGGATACTTTAGCATACTCCTTTGTTGATAAGGACAGGTTGTTCTTGCGTCCGACAGTGCGTGGTCGAGGAGTGAAAGGATCCATTGAAGTGGTGACTTTGTCGCGCAGGCACGCGTCTTGTTACTTTCACTCACTCTCAACGATGCGCGACCTCAACATTTACAATTTCAAGAGGGCCCTCCCTCGCATGGTACTATTCTCTCGTTCCTCACCACTGCAGCATCTCTCATTTGCATTTGCCGTTGTAGAGTTGGACGCGTGAGAACCTCTACAACCTCTGGCGACGTTCTCTCGGCGAACTTGCAAAAGAAACCAACTTCACCCGCTCACAAAAATCGCTCTTCCAGCAGCGTTGGATCGCGAAGCGTCTCATTCGTGCTTATCATGGCGACTATATCAACGAGGAAACATTCAAACGTTGGTACCTACCCACCACTCTCCCCGATGTGCGTCCACGGCGCGGACATACGGAAGACCATACGGCGCAGTCAAACAAATGGGCGAAATTACCAACAGCAGTAGAAAAGGACGTAAAAGCGCGGCGCAAAGAGATCGACGGGGAAGACCAGGAGGAACTACCACCAGTCGGCAGCTTGATGTTTTCGGAAGTCGAGCGTCGCATAGATGTGGTCATTTTCCGCGCATGCCTAGCGCACAGCGTTTACGATGCACGGAGGATGGTTATACATGGACAGGTGTTACTCAACGGGAAGAAGGTACGCCATCGTCGTCTTCCGTATCTCCTCAACTAACATGTTGGTAGCATTCAAACGCGAACACCCGCCTCGCACCAGGGGACATGGTGTCTGTCGACCCAAAGGTCATTTCTTTTCTCCGCCCGAACGCCCCAAGTGCCGAGACGTCTTCAGAAGAGCCCGCAGCGGAAGGGCACAAAACTGAGCCGTCGGTCCCCGCTGAAGGGTCTAAACTTGGAGGATCTTCTCAAACTCCCTCGGGCTCGGTCAGGGACAACGGCCTTACCCCATTCAATCTTCCCGCTTACGCATCTCCATTCATCTTTATCCCTGCTTACCTTGAGGTCTCCTTCGTGACGTGCTCCGTGGTTTATGTGCGACATCCCACCGCGCGTCCCGGTTACTCAGAAATTCCTACACCATACGATGCTGATGGGGAGGTTGTGCGACTCGCTTGGGAGTGGTACTCCAAAGTGCGACCCAGGAACCGAAGTAAACGCCAGTTGGCACGCGAACCGGAGAACCGACAATAACCATGCTTGTTAATCACTAGATTACTTACTAATATGTAGTCTCAAGCATATTTCCTCACCAATGACGTGCTTCTGATGGAACATATCTCGTGCCGTGTATCATGGGTAAGACGGAAATTCTAAAGATGTCAGCAGCAGCTGACCGCATCACGCCCGATGCATCACCGACTAGTGAGAAAGCAAGTCGTATAAAAGACTATCGTCTATATTCTAGGAGCCCATCTTGGTCATTTACAAACACATGTCTGGCTTCGGAAACTTCATCATAGCTGGTCGGGCACCGTGGGCAGTCATATCACTCGGGAGCTCCTGCAGCTTAAAAATGCCGGGAAAATCAACAATGTGACCATCCTTACGCGTTCTGTAAGTTTTATAAAGTATTGCTCAATTTATAGGCTCACCTTTTTGACCAGGACTCCAAGAACTTAGACGAATACAAGAACGCTGGAGCCAAAATTACTACCGTGGAATATGGTTCAGCGGAGTCGTTGAAGAACGCCATTACGGGAGCGGACGTTGTGATCTCTACGCTCAATAGTGCCCCAGCGGCTCTCCAGGCACAGCACCTGCTCGCAGAACAGGCAAAGGCCGCGGGTGTGAAGCTGTTCGTGCCTTCCGAGTTCGGTGACGCTACGGATCGCGAGAACCTCGAGGGTGTTTTCGCGATCAAGCAGTCTGTTCACCGCAAGCTGAAGGAGCTGGATCTACCATATGCCTCTTCTTCACGGGTCCACACTCGGACTTTGTGTTTATTCCGTATGTGCCTAGTCTAGTCACTGGGTGCTGAGGCTCGCGTATGCTGACTAGAGGAAATTAGATTTCTCGGCTTGGATCTCAAGAGTGGCAACGTTACTGTTGGCCTAGATGGCAATGCGGTCAACTCGTTCACGACGCAACGTGACATTGGCCGGTTTGTTGCGTACGCACTCACCAACTTACCACGGTCAAAGCTAGAACGGCGGATCTTCCGCATCGAGGCCGAGCGTAAGGTAAGAAATACTGGCCTTTTGTGACCTTTCAAGAGATCAATGACTGACGAGGTTGATTGGCAGTCTTTCAACCAATTTTTAAGGAGTACGAGGAAAGGACGGGAAAAAAGTTGAATGTGACGTATCGGTCTGAGTCTGAGTTGAGGGCTGCCATATCGAAGAACCCTGAAGACCGTGTGTCGGTCCTGCAGCTTGACTGGGGGTTGGGTGGAGGACTTGTTGGACGTTTGGACCAGTTAAGCGTTTCGGATTATCCTGACTGGAATCCCAAGACCATCGCAGATGTACAGTAGTCTTGCCAGTCTAGTAGATAATTTCCATAAAAGGTCACTTTCCACACCGGGCCGTAATGATCCTGAGCTCAGGCGATCGTCTTGCCTATCTTACCCCCGACCTTGGCCCCAACTTATTTGCCTGTCTTCAGCGATGGCGTCCAGACCACTAAACGATGAGGAAGTGCTCAGCGAGATGAACAAAATGGTTGATTTTTACCTGCGTTTCTCTTTGCCAGCGTTATGACGTTGCGGTGGCGGCTTGCATCCTTTAGGTTGCGTTCATCAAGCAAGAGGCCCTGGAGAAAGCTCGCGAGCTTAAAGTGAAGGCAGACGAAGAATTTGCTATTGACAAAGTCTGCCAACCTCTTACCATGTCTGATTGGTTGGCGATAGCTCACTTCATTCATTCTGACAGGCAAAGCTTGTGAAGCAGGAACAGCAGGCTATCGATGCGCAATTCGAGAAGAAGCGCAAGGGTTCAGAGACGGCACAAAAGATGTGCGTTTTCTCTCCTATTTAATACATTTCAACGAGATAAATCGAACACCACCATTCGTTTCGAAAGCCACCAGTCTACACTGACAAACAAGTCGCGACTGCGGCTCCTACACCGCCGGGAGGAGCATTTGCAGGACCTTTTCGCCGCCGCGCGCACTCAGATCGCAAGTCTTGCCGACGACGAGGCGCGTTACGTCCAATTTCTCGAAAGTGTGATCGTGCAAGGTCTTCTTCAACTCCTAGAGCCATCAGCGACGGTGTATGCGCGTTCCAAGGACAAGGCCATCGCGAGTCGCGCTCTTGACGGTGCGAAGAAATCGTACTACGATATCAGCGGGCGTCAGGTAGAGATCGACCTTGATGCGTCGCTGAGCAATGATCTGTAAGTTTGCTGGCCCATTGGCAGACTCGTTGCATCCTATTAAGTCGTCGGTATGTAGCTCCGGGGGTGTCAAACTCGTCAGTGGCTCGCGTCGCATAACGCTGGATAATACTCTCGACGAGCGTCTGCGGCTCCTTGAGGATCGTGTATGTGATGTGCGTATTGATGGCTCTTCTGTTTCTGATATCTCTAGGACAGATGCTCCCGGAGATCAGGTATGACTTATTTGGAGCCAACGAAAACAGGAAATTCTATTCTTAGTTAGAGGTAGAGGGGGCTTATACGAGAGAAGGCTACATGAGGTCTATATGTTCTAAGGCTCAATAATACCGTTTGATGACAGCTGGGATATCCTTCGTCACGATCATGATTACACAGGCCTTCCGATGAAAGATAGTGTTTATGAATCATATTCTGGTACGCTCGCGTAAAATAATCAGTGTTTGGGGTAACCCGTAGCTGTGAATATATTATTAGCTTGCTAGGTGCTCGGTATTCTGCCGGCAGGTGGTGAGTGACCTGTTAGTTGTCAGACGGCATTGTTGCTCTAGGGTATCCTCGCTTTTATCTGAAGGCGAAGGGATAGTGGGGTGAGCTGCCTAATGAATGCTCTAATCTCTGAGAGCGCGATACGGTCCATCAGCGTGGAGTCGGAGGGTAGTGACACTGTAGTGACCTGACGCGAAAGAGCGCGGCTGAGAGCGCCTGCGATGCGGGTTGTGAAGTTGGTACAGATCTAGGAATCTAAGGGACACCTGCGCTGTCCCATGTGGCTCTCCTTTGCTGGGTTTAAGACCTTGAGATCGTTGAGAGATGGATTTTGGCGGTTGCTCAACAACCCGATATTCTCTCAGGAGGCGTACTGTGACTGTGGATCACGATAAGTTACCCCTGGACAATACTCGCGGGCGGCGAAATGCGCAACGTTTCCCTTCACATCGCTTACTGCAGACGGCCGGAGTGCGCGACCTTTGCTGTGCAGGATGTGGCCTGCCATCCTGTTTGCGCGGTCAGACGGAAGCTACAGTAAGGCCAACAAAATCCCTTCTATTGAATGCATTTTTACTGTAATTACGTAATTATACTAACGCGTTAAGCGCTAGACATAGACCACTGGTCACCCGCTTGCCCTTGAATTCGGAAAGACTTTCGAACGAACTGATTACGACTCAGAGTTGGTTGCGGTAGACCCTGATCGGTCCCCTGCCGTCCTCGTTGGGAAACTGGGGGGGCATCAGTACGATGCGGTCGTCGACCAGTGGGAACCTCGCGCCGATCTCCCCTTCAGTGGGCGGCCAGGAAGCCAGTGATCATACAACTGACGCAATGTGGGACCGATCAGTGTACTCCACTGTGGATATAACCCTAATGACCCGAGGAGACGAGGGTACAACCCTGAAAGAATGACAACTCCCGAGGGGCGGTTGATACAGATATGTTGTTGAAACTTGACCGGTTGACCCAGCTGACCTGTCAATCTTGTATTTCCGAGTCAGTCCATGCCCAGGTTTCTGAATGGACATGCTTTCTTAGAGGCGAATGGACACTCCTGACGTGTGCTTCAACATATCGCTGCTTGAAACGATGCTGGATAGCATGAGAAGGCATTAAACTGCTCGTTTCATTGAAACAGTACCACGATGGTGAGACTAGCCATGCGCATAGATAATACGGGTTCAACCACTGTGTTACCTTGAAAATGTGTTAGTGGCAGTTCGAAGCCCGTCATTGATTACTGCACCGTGAAACATGCGAGGCGAACCAGGGCTACGGCTTTTCTTAGCAACGAGCATAGTTTGTGAGACTGGCTGGAACTGGAGCTACAGTAGCTCGCGTCATGAATCCTGAAGGCAGGTTGGTCATTCCAAGGGGCGCTACACACCAGGGAGCCTGTGTAGAATATAGTGCAGGACCCGATTCGAAATTCATCTTGAAGGCATAATGCATGGAGACTTGCGACGACGGTTCTCCGTTGAAAAGGAGCGGCGTGATGGACGATCCGAGACGTACGCCGCTAAGACGCTCCTGAAGTGGATGTCATTCAGACTATGGGACTCAGCTACGAGTCAACGACGAAGCAGAGAGATTAGCTGATGATTTTCCTGAGCTCCGCGCGAGGGATTTGCAAAACTAGACAATCAGGGAAGAGGATGCCTCAGCTGGTGCCCTGCGAGGAGTGCGTTGTAATTGAAGTCAAGCCGAATAATGCTTGAAGATGAAGGAGATCTCCTATGAACTCAACGCACAGGCGACGCATGCGTCGTCTTTCAATATTACCCAGGCGGACAACGCCCGACAATGACTACCAGGGAAGGTTAATTCGTCAGCAACTGGGCAGCACGGCCAAATGGAGTCCGCCGCAGATGATTGATTTCATGATTTCAAAATCGACCGGCCCAGGAGGACACTGGCACCCCTTCTCCCCCGAGAACAGCGTTGGCCGGACTCGGTTCCACGTTTGTATGGAAGTTGCGGCCTATCGCCAGAGAATCGCCACTATAGCTACGCAGTGGAATGAATTTGCTTGCATGGAACCCGAGCCGCCGTAAACGATGAGTTAAGAGACTGGTAAGAGTCCAGGAAGGCACAACGATGCGGACACGAGAGATACCAGCACACGTGTCATGACGGCATTAAAGATTCGACAATGCCGTGGCAGTGCCGGCACAGGCGCAAAGATTATCACTTCGTAGTGGTTGGCCACGCGTGCCAGTACACGGCACTACTGTACATGCTCTGTCGTCATCTGCTCTGTCGCGAAAGTCGCGTCGGTTGGGTGTCATCACGTAAGCCAAATTTCAAACTCCGCTCCGTCACGACCTCACATTCCGTCAGCGGCGGCTGAACGTACTAAACAACTCCCCCAACCACTGCGAAGAGATAATCTTTGCGCATGTGCCGGCACTGCCACGGCATTGTCGAATCTTTAATGCCGTCATGACACGTGTGGTGGTATCTCAGGCTCTCGTGTCCGTATCGTTGTGCCTTCCTGCCAGTGGACTCTTAACAGCCTCTTAACTCATCTTTTACGGCGGCTCGTGTTCCATGCAAGCGAATTCTGCCGCAGTACGATTCGTCTGCCTTGCTAATTCCGCTGCCATACAACGCCCGTGATCGCAGATGCACACTCATTTCATTACATAGTGGCGATTCTCTGGCGATATGCCGCAACTTCCATACAGCGGAACTGAGTTCGGCATAGGTCATTTTGCTGATGCTACTCGGAGAGCCTGTCCTCGCCAAGGGCAATGAGCGCATAAAATGAATGCTGTCGTCCCATGTCGACTGTCGAATAAGTCCGTAAGCCGAGCAGAGGTAGCAGTCGTCTCGGTCACATGTGCTTCAAGACATTCACTAATCACAGGACAAGCAACGAGTGGGTGTAATGAGACAGGTAGTACGTACAACATGGCCGTTTTATTACCCTGTGCTAATTGTGACTGATGCCTGATGGCTTCGTAGGCCGCAATTAACTACACCGGGACCCTCACTTGTTATAAAGCTGCCCCACCTAGTGCCCGCTTCCTCCTCCTTCATTGTATGTCCCATCATGATGATGTTTATAGTTGTTCTTTCCACCTTCATCGTCCAAGTATGGTCGCAAACCATTGCTGTTAATACAACCTCTGGCCAACTATTGGGAACACAAGCCGACGGAGGTATGTGTTTCCCCTACACTTTGTCGTCCTATTCACCCCAAGTAATGCACCGGACTACTGTAGTGGCATCCTTCAAGGGAATTGTAAGATACCTACTATAGCGCGTCTTGAGTAACTTGACGGAGACCTTTTACTTAGCGCTTTGCACACCCTCCTGTTGGAGATTCACGCTGGGAGGCTCCAGTGGCATTTGTTTCTTCTGACACTCAGAATGCGACTTCCCTTGGCCCATCATGCGTTCAGCAAATTCCTTATCAAAGGCAAACTCTCGTCGGGGATCTGCATAATACATCTGGGTTAGCCGAAGACGAGGATTGCCTTTACTTGTGAGTTCCTTCATGAATGTATCTCGAAGGTAGCCGATGGGTCCCTGTAGGAATGTTTGGGCCCCAGCACCCATATCAGGCGCTTTGAAACCCGTCATCGTCTGGATCTATGGCGGGTGAGAATCGTTATCCCTTTTTAGACTGGTCAGCTTGAACTCAGTTGCAGAGGGTTTGTATTTGGCACGGCATCATATCCGCAATATGATGGCACGTCCTTCGTAAAAAATCAAGACGTCATCCTTGTGTCTTTCAACTACCGTACGAACGTATTTGGTTTCCCAACGGCAGAGGAAATTTCTGCTCCGAATAACAACCTCGGTCTTCTTGACCAGGAACTTGCATTCACATGGGTGCAAGACAACATTGCACAATTCGGGGGAGACAATACCATGGTAACAATCATGGTGCGTATGGTCCCCAAGAGATACGCCCCGTCACACTATGGCTGACTTTGGTATTGCAGGGCCATTCTGCAGGGTCTACGTCCGTCTCACTGGCCATCAACCGCCGAGAGCCGGGTGTCGCTGCACCATTTCGTGCAGGCATTATGCTATCCGGCGCGACAGTCTCTACATCCCCAGTACTTGACTTCTCGATATTCGATGCGTTTGCGACTGCGATGGGATGTGATCAGTCACCCGGCACGCAGCGACTGCAGTGCCTCCGCAATGTCTCAGCTTCTACTATACGAACCTATACGAATGGCCCGAAAAGTGGCGTGTTTACTCAAGGGATCGACAAGTACGCGTTCACTATCCTACCCAAAAGGAGATACTCATGTCATTGGTAGCATAACAGCCTTTGACGACCCGCTGCAGCGCATTCGCACGGGACAGATTGCGCGTGTGCCCATTCTAATCGGGAATATGCAGGACGACGGCACCGTCTTTACGTATAATACGTCTGAGAGTCTTGCTACATTTCTATCCGCAACGCGCTTTGCTTCAGCTGCAGGCTCCGTCACCCCTGATGTGGTACGAGCGTTATACCCTGGGTTGAGTGACCCACAAGTAATCGCTGCCGCAGAGGGTGATATTCAATTCCGGTGGTGCGTCCATTTTTTGATTCAATATGAAAGGAAAT
Source organism: Russula aff. rugulosa BPL654 (assembly GCA_022496225.1). Lineage (NCBI taxonomy): Eukaryota > Fungi > Basidiomycota > Agaricomycetes > Russulales > Russulaceae > Russula > Russula aff. rugulosa BPL654. Next base: position 13,446 of record WTXE01000052.1, on the reverse strand, counting down.
AATAAGTGGCGATCGTCCTCTCAAAAAGCCACGGAAAACTGTGGGGCGATGCATTTGTCTCATCTGGGATCAGCAGCGTGTACCGGTATACTTATGGTACGCGCACAGCAGTTCCATATCTCTGAGACGCAGCGTACTGATCAGCCTATGCATATAGGTGCAACATTCACCGATTTGGAGCCCCTCCCCGATTTGGGGGCGTGGCACGGTTCAGAAAGTAAGTCATCTATGTTCTGTATATCATAACGCGTTTTTTTTTAACAAAGATCGTCATATCTTTACCATTTCGTAGTCCCCATCCTTTTTGGAACATACAACAGCTCGACGGCTACCTCTGCGGAGGTAGAGCTCTCGCAGAGCCTCCAGACTGCGTTTGCAAACTTTGTCAAAAATCCAAACTCGTCGCCGGCGCCTCATTGGCCCGCTTACCAGCCCGAGGTTTCGGGGAGTGCATGTAATCCCACCCTTGCTAAATTTGTGGATCAAGGAAATGTGGACTCAGGCTTTGGAAACTTTGTCAAAAATCCAAACTTGTCGCCGGCGCCTCATTGGCCCCCGTACGAACCCGAGGTTTCGGGGAAAGTATGTACTTTGGCTCGCACCCTTGCTAAAATTGCGTATAAAGGAAACGTGGATTTTGGAAACTTTATCCGACCTGTTCTACCCGATTCTATGGTAAGCACGTGAAATGACGATGCAAAATTCAGTTCGTTTATTTATGAATTTCCATAAACAACAGGATGAACCGTGCAGTGTATGGGACCAATTTTTGGATTACCGCCCCTGAAAAGCTCGCGATTTCTGCATTAAAATATACGTGTAGAGCGAGTTGAGGGCATTCCGCAGTTGGTGCGGAAGACAGTAAATCAGCTTTGTATTTCTTGCCTTCAGATAGTTCGGATATCATACCGTGATAAGGACAGACGGATACATTCACTTATGTTTCCTTCAATGTCATTCTTCAACACAATGCTCTATCAGAGTCGCTGTGCCCGCATGTCAGGCCTGTCAGGCATGGCCATGACACTGCGGGTGCTGAAATTATGAACTGTACCCGTAATTGTAGCCCGAAAAACGCGGGCTTAAGTTACAGTACCCGTGAGAAACCCCAGAGGCTACTTACTGTACGGGCCCAGTGGCAGTATGGGCGACGCACATATTCCCTCACAGCGCGGTAAGAACATAACGTACGAAGGTATAATACAGTAACTGCTTCACTGCTACAACCAGATACTGGCATGGAATGAATAGATCGTTCCAGCTCGAGAAGCCAAGCCATCTCTTCCCAAGATTTTGCTGAGCTCGCAGGGCTACTGGGGATTAGAACTGACTAGAACACTCAGGCGACTAGAGCCCTTGCATACGTGACGCTTGTACTTACACCCACTTTGGGCAAGTCAACAAGTCACTTGGGCGTACTGTCACTATTCCAACTGTCCTTCAGTCATCAAAAGAACCACTTTAACACGCATCGAGTGATAGCGTCGGCGTCGGGAGGAACTTGAATGTGGTCATTTTAGTAATCCCCGCCCTTGCGGACAATCTACCTTGAGTCGTGTCACCCGTGAGGATGCAGCTAGGTATGCATTGTGCTGTCGATTCGTTCCTGTTGGATGGCCGGAGTACGCGAGATCCGCTCTGTATCCCTGCCAGAATAACATGTATGGCTGGCTGCAGAATCTATGCCACACGCACACACCTAATCATGGTCAAGTGACGGGACCATAGCTGCTACCCGCTCGCTTGGCCACATCACGAAAGGGTTTTCGAAGGGAACTGACGTCGTACGCGAGTAGTACGACGTCTGTCATTTGACTGGACGTAGCCCATGCACAAACGTGGATTGCCGCTTTGAAAAGCGGATCAGTGAGAACGCGGCTGACACCTTGCATGCGGTTGACAAAGTCGAGAAGGGGCGAGGTCTGTGTACGAAATTCGGAAATCCTGTGGATAGTGACACATCGCAACATCACAGTCAAGATGGAGTACAACGCGTGTGTGGGTTAGCTTCGACGTACCTCGCTCAACCAAAACTCACATGAAAAGACGTATCGAGTATTACTGTCCTTTGGTCGTCAGGCAACTTCGAAGCTTCCAAGGGCTTACGATGATGAATATACTTCACTTGTACATCCATATGACACGATTGTTGTCCATGTATGGTACCGGCCCTTCTAAAGCGAGCGAGAGACACAGAGGCATGTAAGAACAGCCGGCGACCGCACGACGCGCGTAAAGTTGACACGGGTAAATTTGAACGTGGCCACCGACAGGCATATGCTACTCCATGGAGGTAAGACGTTGTGCCAGCCCACCATACCAAAACTTGTTGCGGCTGCGGCAGATGATGATGCATGATGGTTCAGTACGTTCAGCTAAAAAGAACACTCCCCCAATGGCGGCGGGCGCCTTCAAGCTTCAAGTTCACTCTTGCCAATCCGAGTTGAATCGATCGTCCATCTATAGCTTCTTTCCCTCACGCTCGCCTCCTTTATAACTTGTTTCTCCCAACGAATGAACCGACAGTTCCCGATAGTAAACATTTGTCGGAGCAATCTCGAAAGGAGTTAAAAAAAACCAAAGCATTGCGTGATCTTGGTGCGTGTGCCTTGCGGCAGAAAGTGCCACCCAAAAGCAAGGTCACGGTCACGCGCATGCGTGGCCGTGTGTACAGCGCACGGTGGTATATAAAGTACTTGCACTGTGGTGGAGAAGGACCCATTCTTTTCCAGTCTCGACGCTCCGATCCGGTGGTTGGAGCCTGAGGTGCCCCAAATTTTATCCCTCAAAAGTTCCAACGTGGCACCGCGGTGGGAGTATATATCCCGAGGCGGGCGCGTGTTTTCAGCACGGGAACCGCCCTATCCGGCAGTTATCAATCGATCGATTGATTGTCCACCCATACCCTCATCTTTCATTTTTCACCCTGATGGCGACTCGCTTTGCTCGTGTTCGTGGCTAAGGACAGGCTGCTAGGAGGATTTGGCGAGGAAATACACGGTGCGTAATCGAGACACTGGTTCTGGCTGATCGAGACATCTGAGGATATATATATTGTACCAATGCAGCGAGAACAACTACAAGAAACTCAAGAACAAAGCAGATAGGCAGCCGTCCAAGGTACCTTACCCAGAGGGCCGCGCGTCGCAGTAAAACAACGGATAACAAGACAAGAACAAAGCAGATATGAAAAACAAATTATATTACAGGGTAATCAGCATCCTTCGAGCTGACTTTACTGCTTGCTGCCGCCCGTGGGCTTCTTGACAGACGCGGGGTATCTCTCTTTGATAATTTCAGAGAACCCCCTCCCGACATCCCCGCCCGTCGTCAAGGCATTTTGCAACCGCCAGACGAATTCCCCGTGGGCCTCCTCCGTCACCCTGCGCTTCTCCGCGGCCATCGCTGGGGTGACTTTGCGGCACTTGGCGGGTGGTAGATTGCTGTGCCGATTGAGGGAGTCAACGCGCGCGAAGTAGTCGCCGCAGTGATCGCAGAAGCGGATCACGAGGGGGTGCGTCTCCGAGGTCTCGCAGTGCTTTTTGAATTTCTCGAAGTCCTTGAGATTGGTATCTGGGCAGAGGCGGCACTTGATCGCCTGGACTGCCCCACGCGCGACGTCGGCCTCCGAAGTCTGGAGGAGTAACCTATGCTCTGGCCTGAGCTTGCGGGGGATAGTAAATAGCTCTGTCGTCTCTTCATGCTGCTGCTGCACCGTGCTGTCAGTATGTTGCACCACTTCCTCATCAACACTCCCCTCGACCCAAGTCGGTGTCCCATCCGCGGCATCCACCGACCAACCCTGCTGGAAACTTGGTCCCGGCAAGGATTGGTGGTAAATTCCCTGCGAACTCGGGGTCGCGAGCCTCTCCGCTCCGCGTCCCGCCTCCTTGGGTTTACCTCTGTTCTTTTGTTTGGGGATCCTGGCCGCAGGCTTGTGGCGGGTCCTAGCCGCGGACCGCGCTGCCTTCAGGATCCCCCTGGCTGTTTCACCACCCCTGGCTCGTTTGGGGGGCGGCATCTCGTCGGAATGGGTCCCCGCCGGCCCTCCATCGCCTAGAGGCTCCTCTGCCTCACGGCGGCGTTTCCCGAGGACCGCGGCGGGGGGAAATGCCATCGTCACATTCGACGTGACATCGCCTGGCGCAGCAGGAATGGGCCAGGATAACCCACTGGTATCCCACCCTGCTAAAGATCTGCATGTAACAGTATTAGCAACGTTGACTGAATCGCCGCGGAGGCGGTACAAAAAAGATACTCACGTCGCGACCTCAGATCCATTCGCACCGTATTCCGGCGCAACCCATTTTGCTTCACCTCCATACCCGGGAGACGAAGCCGGTGTTGTGCAAGGGGTTGACAGGTAATTGTCAAGCCACGCGTACTCGTCTTCGTCCTGAGACGTGGGGTTGGTCGAAGTTGGGCTCACGCCTGACTAGTGGCATTCAGGTTAGTAGAGAACTTTTCATCCAAAGCATTTGTACTCACGTCAGGTGTTGTAGCCGCCGAGTAGGCGGCAAGGCGATCGACCCCGGTCCAATACTGGACCCCAATCAGTTGCGGCTGGGGGACCGCGAAATTCGCATCGATGTGAGCTTTGGATTCGCATCCTGTGAATACGAAGAATAGTGGCAGATGCAAGAAAGGAACATACACGGGCCCGGCATGGACCAAGGATCAATAATATTCTGTGGCACGGCAGGGTAAGTCCATGTCGACGTTCGAACACATTGACCACTTACTTGGTTTGTATAATCTGCCTGTATTGGCAGCGCAAACGCCCCCATTTCTGCGGTGGGGGGAAGTGAAAATGCCGCATCATCAGCGGCGTTGAAGTCCGGAACATGATTTGGCCCGGTAGAGGGATACCCCGGAGCAGATTCGGGGTCAGGATAGGTGCTCTGTGGCACAGAAAGGTTTGGGTAGTGTGCGTAGTCCCCCATGGCCCAGGGATTGGGCCAAGTCGCAGAGGCAAAGTCATCCGTGTTTGAATAAGACCCGGAATAGTTCATTGTGATGGTGTGTGATACTGAGACTGGTGGGTCACAAGAGGGTAGGGAGTGGAGAGTAAGAGTGGGAGTTGTGGGGCAGGGGAGATGATTAGATTGTGGAGGTACAGCGCTTTTTTATGGGGAATCAAGGTCGCGCGAGTTTAGCGCCGGGCTGTTCAACGAATCAACAAAGCACTTTCACCGCCGCCAACACACTATTTTGCCCCACACTTGTGATTTAGGAATAATGGGGTGCCTGGTTCGGGCCTGCCGGGAGATGTCTCCTCACTTTTGCCTTTCATTCCGCCGTTAAGCGATTGAAATCGCCTCGTGTATTCCACACTGGTTGGATTCTCCTTCAGGTTACCCGAGGGATTCCTGCACGATCTTGTGGAAGAAACAAAGGGCGTCAGTCAGCGTGGTTTTTGACTACTCAATGGGGCCTATCGGATTTAGTTCAGCATTATCCATGAAACGCTACGCGTTCTTAGTTCTTGGTGTGGAAGATGGGCACAATACTCTCGTTAACCGACTTGTGGACAGAAGCGATCTTCATTCAGACATTTAGTTCGAGTGATTTGATGGAAGGTAGGTCTAGAGCTTTCGATGTCCGGTGGTTGGACCACGTTGCGCGGAGTCGCGGACACACGAACCACAGTCTGCTAGTGATCGGATGTAAACGTAAACAAAAATTAGTCATATTTGCATTCTAATCTCATTTCCGGACGCGGACGACCGACTGGACGACACGCTTTTGTTCCGACGAGCTCTGCTGGTCATGCTACTGTATACCACACCGCCTAGGCGCCTGGAACCTTTGTGATCTTCAAAACATTGAACTATTCTAAATCAGTCAACGTACACTTCACCATCAATGAGCCTGAATAATCCGATATGGTAGCCTGGAAGAGCGTGAGGCAAAAAAAAAGACCTGCGGACTTCTCTTGCGAGGGTCCTACTAAGGTTCCCCCAGGCCCCTAGTGGCATGCTTCAACTTAAGCTGGCAGAGGTGTTATTCCTCGGCCAACCGACTGAGGAGTTAGATCATTCGAGCCAGGTTAGGGGAGCTGCCCCGTCCTGCTACGGTCCGAGGCTAGTGAACACCTTTTCCCGTCCCCGGGCACCTGCTTCGCTTAAGCCTTTTCGGCGCGGATCCGCATTGTGTCCCGAGTCTCAGCCTCGCCTCAACTTGACCAGGGAGGGGGGGCCCTGGATTCTGTTGGACTAACCTACCCTGTCCCGGAACATGGTCTCAGCTGTGACCATCCCTTCGGTTCCCAGGGAGCTGGGTGGCCTGTCTGAATTACCCTGGGGTGCCCCCCTGGGATCAGTCGGCTGGTTTTTATTCAATTCCCAGTCTTATCGGATCCCTTATCTCTAGCCAATCTTGGCAGACCCTTGCCAGGGCTCTGGCCTGTAAGGCCAGTATTAGGGTAGTGGAAGGTGGGGTTTCGAACCCGCAGCTAGCCTTGACTTTGCAGCCGGGGCACCACCATGCAGCCGCACCCACTGCACCACCCTCCACCGGTACAAAACCACTGTTTGACGCTGTGATATCCTCGTCGCGACGGCGATGACATGATAATAGTGTTTATAAAAAACTTCTAGCGTGCCCGCGCAAAAGTATCGGCCTTTGGGGTAATCCGCCACTGTTAATATATTAATAACTTGTTACCAGGGTACTCGGTAATTGTAGCACCACTGTTGGCAGGTGGCGTGTGGCCTGTTAGTTGTCAGACGACATTGCGTCTCCAGAGTGCTCCAGGGTATCCTCGCTTTCACCTGAATGCGAAGGGATGGGTGAGCCGCCTGGGGGATGCTCTGATCTCTGAGAGCGCGGTACGGTCCATCAGCGTAGAGCTCAAAGGGTGGTGACTCGACGCGGAAGACTGGAACCCGTGTTTTGTGTCAACTACGAGAACCTTCGCTGGTGCAGAGGACACCTGTCCTATATGGCTCTCCTTCCTGGGGTTGAGAGATGGATTTTGGCGACTACTCAACAACCCGCTGGCCAATACTCGAAATGCGCACCTTCACATCGCTTACTGCGGATGGCCGTAGGGAGACGTGGAGCGGGAAAGTACGCGATCTTTGCTTTACAGGCTGCTGCCATCCCTGTTGGAATTTTTTATTTATATCGGTAATTATGTAATTGAACGCTTAAATTCTCCACTTTCTCACCACGATTTGCGTTCGAACGCTAAAGATGCCACAAGCAAGAACGACAGACAATCATCCTACCGTGAGGCCTTGTCTATCATAGGCATTGCTATCGGTCGGCTAATAAGTGAGGGATGATAAGTATGCCTTACTTTCCGCTGTCATTAGAAAATACCCGCACATAGCAAGTGCGGCTTTTCAGACACACAGTGACCTTCTTTTCGGTGGGTTGCCCACTTTCCGATAAAGAATGGATTTGGTAGGTTCGGTTAATCCATGACCCCCACAGTGCAGCAGTGGAACGACTTAGAAGTTGTGGATCTACCCAAATGTGGGAGGTGTGCCTTTCGGGGCCGTCGACCTGAAAATGTGAGGTTTTTTAAAGACCGTCTCCAAAGAGTATTGTTGTAACGGAGTTGTACACCAGCCAAATATAGGCACATGCGTTGTTCCGTGTACGCTGGTGGAGACGATATCAATGAGTTGGTAAGTTGATAACTCGACACACCTTTAGATCATTTGGCGCTACAAAACGAACCTCTTTATAAGGCTCAAGTCTGCGTTTAGTGGACTGGACAACCCCGGAGAAGTGTTTTTGGCGATCTGTGCAGAAGACTCGTCGATTGTGTATTATAAATTGTCCGCGGGAATCAATAAACCACCTGTTTGAAAGGACCTTCTCCCCCGGAAAAGAGCGCTGGTCCAGGGCCTGCCCGACTCGGTTCCACGGCTGTATAGAAGTTGCAGCCTACCACTGGAGAATCGTCACTATGGCAACAGCGGAATTAGCAAAGGCAAATGAATCGCACTGTGGCAGAATTTGCTACTAATTTGCTTGCATGGAACCCGAGCCGCGGTACACGATAGGTACTGTAAGAGCCTAGGAAGCAAAGCGATGCGGAAGGAATTGGAGGATACCACACGTGTCATGGACATCTTGCGTTCCCTTGTACGTGCTATGCCTTCGGTTTTGAAATGCAATCGGACTGATTAATTGGTTGACATATGACGATTGATACCCTCCGAGTCGCATCTGCGCCGCAGCTGGGAATCACTCGGGCCTATTTATCGGCGCCCACACCTCGCCACATGTACAGAAGATATTCTCCGGAAGCCATCCTTATCCTTATTCGGCTCTCCGCTGGATCAGCTCTTTTTTTTTCACCAGATGTCCAGCGGGAATTGTTCCAACGGAACTGACGTGGCAGATGAGGGGAATCCGTACGCATCCAAGATTCTCACACACTCAGTTCTTTGACTGCGCGCTTGGTGACCTCAGCAGACCGGTTCATATGATAGGACCGTATTATTACCGTATGCTGATTGTGACCGTGATGCTTGGTGGCTTCTTACGGTGCGGTTTACTCCACTGGGACGCTCACTTGTTATAAAACTGCTCCACCCAATACCCGCTTCCTCTTCATCGTATGTCCCACGATGATGGTGTTTATCGCTGTTCTTTCCATCTTCATTATCCAAGTGTGGTCGCAAACCATTACTGTTAATACAACCTCTGGCCGATTATTAGGAACACAAGCCGACGGAGGTATGTGTTCCCTCTACACTTTGTCGTCTATTCACCCCAAGTAATGCACCGGACTAGTGGCATCCTTCAAGGGCATTGTAAGATACCCACTATAGTGTGTCTGGAGTAACATGACGGAGACCTTTTGCTTAGCGCTTTGTACACCCTCCTGTTGGAGATTTACGCTGGGAGCCTCCGGTGGCATTTGTTTCTTCTGACACTCAGAACGCGACATCCATTGGCCCATCATGCGTCCAGCAATTTCTTTTCAAGGGCAAGCTTCATCGAGGAACTATTAATACACCTGCGCCAGCCGAAAACGAGGACTGCCTTTACTTGTGAGTTCACTCATGAATGCGTCTCGAAAGTAGCCAATGGGTCCCTGTAGGAATGTCTGGGCCCCAGCATCTAAATCAGGCCCTTTGAAACCCGTCGTTGTCTGGATCTATGGCGGGTGAGAATCATTATTCCTTTTTATGCTGGTCAGCTCGAACCCAGTCTTGTAGAGGGTTTGAATTTGGCTCATCATCACTTCCGGTGTATGATGGCACGTCCTTCGCAAAAAATCAAGACGTCGTCTTCGTGTCTTTCAACTACCGTACGAACGTCTTTGGTTTCCCAACGGCACAGGAAATTTCTGCTCCGAATAACAACCTCGGTCTTCTTGACCAGGAACTTGCGCTCACCTGGGTGCAAGACAACATCGCACAGTTCGGGGGAGACAAAACCATGGTAACAATCATGGTGCGTATAGTCACCAACGGATGCGTGCCATCATACCATAGCTGACTTTGGTATTGCAGGGCCAATCTGCAGGGGTTGGTCCGTCTCACTGGCCATCAGCCGCCGAGAGCCGGGCGTCGCTACTCCATTTCGTGCTGGCATCATGCTATCCGGCGCGAGAGTTTCTACATTGCCAGCACTTAACTTCACGATATTCGATGCGTTTGCGACTGCGATGGGATGTGGGCAGGCACCTGGCCCACAGCGGCTACAGTGCCTCCGCAATGTCTCAGCTTCCACTATACGGGCCTATACGAACGGCCCCGATAGTGGCTTGTTTACTCAAGGGATCGACAAGTACGCGTTCACTATCCTTCCCAGGAGGAGGTACTCATGTTATTGCTAGCATAACAGCCTTTGACGACCCGCTGCAGCGCATTCGCACGGGTCAGACTGCCCGTGTGCCCATTCTACTCGGGAGCATGGAGGACGACGGCTCTGCCTTTACGTATAATTTGTCTAATATTTCTACATTTCTCGAACGGTTTGGTTCACTTGCAAGCTTCGTCACCCCCGATGACGTACGGGGATTATACCCTGGGTTGACCGACACACAAGTAATCGCAGACGCAGAGCGTGATATTGTATTCCATTGGTACGTCCGTTTAGTTTTTTGGTTTTAATAGGAAAAGAAATAATTAGTGACAATCGTGCTCTCAAAAAGTCCCGCAAAACTGTGGAGCGATGCGTTTGTCTCATCTGGGATCAGGAGCGTGTACCGGTATACTTACGGTACGCACACAGCAGTTCCGTTGGTCCCTGAGAGGCAGCGTACTGATCTGCCTACGCATATAGGTGCAATGTTCGCCGATTTGCAGCCCTTCCCCGATTTGGGGGTGTGGCACGGCTCAGAATGTAAGTCATGCATATCTTGTATATCATATCAACGAGTTTTCTTACAATAACTGTCATACCTTTACCATTTCGTAGTGCCCATTCTTTTCGGAACGTTCAACAAATCGACGGCCTCGCCTGCGGAAGTAGAGCTCTCGAAGAGCTTCCAGACTGCATTCGCAAACTTTGTCAAAAATCCCAACTCGTCCCGGCGCCTCATTGGCCCGCGTACGAACCCGAGGTCTCGGGGAATGCCAGTGCATGTACTCCCACCCTTGCTAAGATTGCGTATGATGGAAATGTGGACTGTGAAAACTTTGTCCAAGCTGTTTTTCCCAATTCCACGGTAAGCACGCGAAACGACGAGCACAAAATTCAATTGTTTACTTATGAATTTCTTGTCCCATGAACAGGATGGACCGTGCAGTGTATGGGACCAATTTTTGGATTTCCGCCCCTGATAAGCTCGTGACCTCTGCATAAATGTATTCGTGTGGAGCGGTCAGAGGGGATTCCCCAGTTGGTGCGCAAGACAGCCAACCGGTTTTGTACTGCTTCGCCTTCAGATAGCGGATATCATCCAGGGTGGACAGATACATTCATTTATGCTCCTTCACAGTAGCGATAATGACATGTTTATTCAGACTCCACTTGGGGGATGATGAAAATGCTATCTTAAACCCGTTTTTGAAATCTTGGACTCATTGCATTGCCAATCCAATTGAAGTTTGTTTCAGCAGGGTGTTCCATAACAGGTGCAAATACTGCTGCAACCCTGCACCACCCCACACCCATACAATTGTACTGTTTGTGTAATATCCTTGTTGCAATTACACAGAACTTCCAGCAACGATGACATGATAGTGTTTATAAAATCACCTTCTGGTGCACTCATGCAAAAGTTTCGGCCTTGAACACTATTTGCATTATTATGTTTGTTAAGAAGTGATTACATCTTGCCTGTGTCCAAGCCAATCCTGCTCTGCATCATTGAGTACTAGTAGTACTTGCTATACTACATACAATGTAGTTCAGTTACTGATTTTGACTACTTGATGAACTAACATTGATGACGTGGCTGATAGGGATTCCTAGTCAGCCTGAGAGGGAGGACAAGGACCCAAGGTACAGTCCATTGAGTCAACAACCCCCAGCACAGCCACTGGCATCCACCGTCTACCAGCGTTCGTGTCCGTTGGCTCTAGATCTTCGCTGACACGATTGGAGGATAGATGAACTGCACCCGTCACATGACCGTCAAAGCTACCGCCGTACTACCGCCGTAGGTTGCCAGCCCTATCAGCACCCAATGCCCGCTTCCTCTTCATCGGATGTCCCATGATGATGGTGTTTATCGTTGTTCTTTCCATCTTCATTATCCAAGTGTGGTCGCAAACCATTACTGTGAATACAACCTCTGGCCGATTATTGGGAACACAGGCCGACGGAGGTATGAGTTCCTTACACTTCGTCGCCTTGTTCATCCCAAGTAATGCACCGGAACAGTGGCATCTTTCAATGGCATTGTAAGATACCCACTATAGCGCGTCTGGGGTAAAATGACGGAGGTGCTTTGCTTAGCGCTTTGCACACCCTCCTGTTGGAGATTTACGCTGGGAGCCTCCAGTGGCATTTGTTTCTTCTGACACTCAGAACGCGACATCCATTGGCCCATCATGTGTTCAGCAATTTCCTTTTCAAGGGCAAGCTTTCATCGAGGAACTGTTTAATACACCTGCACCAGCCGAAAATGAGGACTGCCTTTACTTGTGAGTTCCCTCATGAGTGCATCTCGAAAGTAGCCGATGTGTCCCTGTAGGAATGTTTGGGCTCCAGCATCTATATCGGGCCCTTTGAAACCCGTCGTCGTCTGGATCCATGGCGGGTGAGAATTATTATCCCTTTTTAGATTGGTCAGCTTGAACCGAGTCTTGCAGAGCGTTTGAATTTGGCACAGCATCACTTCCAGTATATGATGGCACGTCCTTCGCAAAAAATCAAGACGTCATCTTCGTGTCTTTCAATTACCGTACGAATGTTTTTGGTTTCCCAACGGCACAGGAAGCTTCAGGAAAAACCTCCTTTGCTAACCTGGACACAGTAGGATTCATTTGGTCTCGTTATTGCAGAATAGCAGTAGCATGTCATTAGGCCGATTATATTGGTCCCCCTACTAGTTAGCCTAAACAAGCATTAGTAGCAGTTATTAGTGGAAATTTAGGCCTATTGGTTACGCTGAGCTTTTGCTAGGGTAGTATCAATTTCATGCAAAAGTACCGTAGTCATTAGTAGCGGTTATTAGTAGCCATTTAGGCTTATTAGTTACGCTAAGCATGGTATCAATTTCATGCAAAATTACCATAGTTCTATTAGCTTGCCTAGAATGTCACAATCAGGCATTATTATAATAGGAATTTTTAAATCAGTTGTATTTCATTTGACTCATAGCAGCAAAGAGTAAAGATATACACAACAACGTTATGTTGTAGATAAGATGGCCCAGTAGTGAAGAACCATAGACCCGAGAGAGAAAGCCACACCCACCATTCCATGGTCTGACGCTGTCGACGGTCCTGACAGCGAGCTCAATAACGGACGTGTGGCTGACGCGACGACGACAACTCCGGTTTTGCACTCTCAGAGTGGCCGATGATGTCGAGCCACATCTTCATCAACACATACAAGTCGTCTACACTCAGTGGCGAAGCTGGGCACTTGCGATGGCTCTTTGGAGATAGATAGTAGCGGTTTCCTGACGGCCACAGACCCATCAGCGAGCCCCGACGGTTGTGAGCTCGACGATAGACATATAGCTGAAGCTGACGGGGGTACCAGTCGTTGGTTGAATGCGTGTTTGTGTTGATGTTAATGTTGATGTTGGTGTGACTCTGGCATACAGGTGTGGCGCTCGTCAAGAAGGTCGAGCGAGCGAGGTGGCAGAAGCGTCGTGGACAACAGTTCCACTGCGTAAACGCTAGTGCCGAGTGACAAAGACGAAACGAGAGCGCATAGGTATCATCGTCAGTGATAAGAAAAAAAGAAAGAATAATCCTCAACTACTCATGTTACCAGCGATATTCGAATTCGCACTGGCACTGACAAGCCGCGTAGCGTAGGTGACGTCCGAGGAACGGACGTGTGGTGCCAGCTTGA